>JAKLLW010000766.1:0-24308 GCA_022814695.1 Neocatenulostroma microsporum | reverse complement strand
CTTCTAGGAGCTATATATCCTTATAGTATAGTTAGTAAATTACGTCTACCGCCCTTCTATAAGAGTTAGGACTATAGTTAAACCTATACCCGAAAGTAAGATAAAGCCCCTATAAGATTATTATATATCGGTACCTACGTTCGAGAGTAAGAAGGATCTCGCTAACGGCGAGATCGATATATAAGAAGTCTCTATAGGAGCGATAGACCGCTATATCCGCTACTATAAAGACTACTAGCTCTTCGCTATCGTTATCTAATCTACGAATTAGCCCGCGCTATTATAAGCCCGTTTAATAGCTATATATAGATATATACTACCTAAAGACAAGCTCTAGATCCTTAAACAACTTTACGAATAGAATAAACTAAATCTATCCTATAGCGCGATAAAGATATATAGTATATTAGCGGCCGACTACAAGAAGTTTATAGCTAAAAAGTAATACCGCGATCCTCGAGACAAGCTTCCTAAACGCTATTACGACCTAACCGACGCTTTTACCTCTAAGGATAATAATACTCTCTCGCTATATCGGCTAGGAGTTAACTATATTATTAAGCTAAAGGATAGTAAGCTACCGCTACTTTACTACGCCTACAACCTAATAAACGCCGAGTACGACGCTATTAAGAAGTAGACTAACGAGTAATAAGCGAAACGAATAATTAAACCTAGTTACTTACCCTATACTACGCCTATAATTGTAGTACGTAAGCTAGGAGGTAGACTTAGAGTCTATATCGACTACTACGCTCTAAACGACCTAACGGTTAAGAGCCGGTATTCTATCCCGCTAATTTAAGTAACGCTAAATTGCCTCGCTAGTAAGAGGTAGTTTACCTATCTAGATATTATAGCTACCTTTAATCGAATACGTATAGCTACTAGATAAGAGTAGCTTACGGCGTTTACTATAAGGTTCGGTTAATTCGAATACCTTACGATACCCTTTAGGTTATATAACGCTCTAGTAACCTTTTAGGCCGCTATTAACGACGTTCTCTACGAATTCCTAGACGACTTCTACTCTACTTACTTAGACAACGTTCTAATCTTTAGCGATACTTTAGAAGAATATAAGGAGTATATCTATAAGGTTCTTATTAAGCTCCGCGATATAGGCTTACCTATCGATATCGATAAGTACGACTTCTATACTTAAGAGACGAAGTATCTAGGCCTAATCCTAACCGACGAAGGTATTAAGATAGATCCTACTAAGGTTAATACTATCCTAGATTAGTAAACCCCTATTAACGTTAAGGACGTCTAGTCCTTCTATAGCTTTACGAACTTCTACCGCCGCTTTATCTATAAGTTTTCGAAAGTAGCCTCTCCTCTTACCGCTCTATTTCGAATAGTAGGCGCTCCGAAGTTTAATTTGTCCGCTAAAGCCGAAGTAGCCTTCCTAGTACTAAAGGAGGCTTTCGTTAAAGCTTCTATCCTTTAGTACTTCTACCCTAGACTAGAGACTATTATAGAGACTAACGCCTTAGACTACGTAGTCGCTAGTATCCTCTCCTAGTATAGTAAGGATAGCGTTCTCCGTCTCTATAGATACTTCTTAACTAAGATAACTCTAGCCGAATATAACTACGAGATCTACGATAAGGAGCTCTTAGCTATCGTTCGCGCCTTTAAGAAATAGCGCCCTAAACTAGCTTCTAAAGAAGAAGACGACGCCGACCCTATTAAGGTTTACTCCGATTATAAGAACCTTAAGTACTTTATATCGATAAAGTAGCTTAACTATAGGTAAGCGCGCTAGGCCGAATACCTTACTAGCTTTAATTTTAAAGTAATCTACCGGCCTAGCGTTTAAGGCGCGAAGCTAGATACTCTTACCTATTGTTTATAAGATCTTCCGAGTAGTAATAACGATCCGCGTAAGATTTATTAATAGTAGGTTATCCTACTACCTAACCGGATATAAGCGGCCGCTATAGAGAATACTCCGGCTACTTCTATATTACCGGCTAATCCCTCGAAAGATCTTACTAAGTAGTTAGATCTAGCGTACGAGTACGATAAGGAGCTTAGTTAAGCTATCTCCTTAGTCGAGAACGAAGATATTCCGGCGCTATTATATACTACCCGCGTTTCTCCTTCTCTTTACTAAGTAGTAGACGGTAAGCTATTCGTCGATAATAGCTATAGTAGCTATAGCCTCTAGATTCCCGATAACCCTCTACTATATATATAGCTTATTCGGAGCTATTACGATACGGCTATAGCTAGATATCCTAGTACTATAAAGACCCGCAAACTAGTCGCTCGTTAGTACTTCTAGCCGGGTATAGCGAAGGTAGTTAAGAGATATATTCGTAACTACCGTACCTATAAAATAATAAAGCTCTCGTACCTAGCTATACTAGGCTTCCTATACTTACTACCTATACCTATAGATACTTAGACCGCTATCGCGGTTAACTTCGTCGTCTAGCTCTCGGAAAGTAAGCTTAATAGTATAAAGTATAAGAATATTATAACCGTTACCTACTAGCTTATAAAGATAGTATACTATATCCCGATTAGATCTATAACTTCGTAGAACGTTACCTACCTCCTTTAGCGATACGTATTTAGTTATTATAGTATTCTAATAGAGATAGTCTTAGATCGTAGCTCTTAGCTTGTCGCCGCCGCTTAGAAGCGAATCTATTAATAGCTAGGTATCGAGTATAAGCTATCTTCCTTATACTATTCTTAGACCGACAGTTAGTCTAAGAGAATAAACTAGTCTATAGAAACGTATCTACGTAGCTATATCGACTACGCTATAAACAACTAGACTAAATAGCTACCTATAGCTAAGTTTTTATATAATAATACGATCTCTAATACTATAGGCGTCTCTCTATTCTACGCTAATATAGGCCGTAATCCTCGGATTATAGAAGAGCTTCCTAATCTCCTACTACTACCTATATCTAAGAGATAATAGATAGAGGTCGAAGAAGCCGATAAGTTTACTTAGAAGATAGGCCGCTTATACGAGTATTACTATATATAGCTCGTACTTACTAACGAAGGCTACGCCGACGCTACTAACGCTTACTATAGTATACCTTCTTAGTATAAGGTCGGATAAGAGGTATATCTTAGCTTAAAGAATATTAAGACCGCTCGTCCTATAAAGAAGCTTAACTTTAAATACCTCGGACCGTATAAGGTATAGAAGATCCTATAAGGTAGATAGATATACTAGCTTAATCTTCCGAAGGAACTTAGTAAGCTCGATAATAGCTTTAATACTTAGTAGCTTATACCTACTAGTAACGACCTACTCTTAAGGTAGTATATCCCTCTATCTTCTATAATTAAGATTGTATATAATAGCGTTATCGAGAAGGAATAAGAGGTCGAGGAAGTTATAAACTCCTATAAGTATAGTAACGATATATAATACTATATATACTAGAAAGGTTATAAGAATATAAAGGAATAGGAATCCTAAGAGGACCTACCTAACCTAATACCTAGCTCTAAAGAGTACCTTACCGACTTCTACTAGCGTAAACCGAAAAAGCTAAAATCTTCTATATTTAAGGTATCTAATAACTAGTCTCTACTAGATAGCGAAGAAGCTATCTAAACTAATAACTAAAACGACTTAGAAAACGACCGCGTCTTTACTACTACTATACGTATATCTTAAGAGACTAAGATACAGTTTAAAGGGGGGGTACTATTATAGCCTATACTAACTTTAGCTTCGACTCTACTCTTTATACCTCCTACGAGTCGATACTATACTCTTTAGGTATAGATACCTAAGGTATCTAGTTTTAGTACGAACCCTATACTAGCTCTACGCTAGTATATAACTTATATTAGCGTTCCTTTCGAAGTATAAATACTTCTATTTCCTTACGATCCTCTTTATAAACTAGTTAGTAACTTCGTATCTAATAAAATACTTTCTATAACTATTATACCTTATCCTCTATATCCTCGCTTAATACGCTCTTATCTTCTAACGTATCCTTATTAACAATCTCCTCGCTTTCCTTACTTTCCTTCTTACTCTTATTCCTCTTAGTCTACTTAACGTCTAGTAACCCTATTAAAGTCTTATCCTCGTCCTCGTCCTTATTATTATTATTAGAAGGTAGTTTAGAAAGCTTGCTTAAGATCTTGTCGATAATTCCTATTACTACTAGTATCGTTATTATTTAGTACTACGTAGCTAGTAGTATATCTAAGCTTAGCTCTAAAAGTAATAAAGTTAATAATAGATCTATGTTTTTAGAAGTACTCTAATAGTAGGAATACTATTCTAATAGTTCTATATCTCCTAAATACAACTAAAGTACTTACTACCTATTGTTTACGCCTTATATAGTAAACAATTAACTAAACTAGCTATTTCGCGCGTTTTAGTATTAGACCCTTTAGAGTAACTAGTAGTCCTTTTACGCTTATTCGTTCTTTAAGCGAACGGACTACGCTAGAAGCTTGCTGGAACGCGCTAGACCCCGCGGGCCAGTCTTAGTGCCGCCTTCCGTAAACTTATTTTCACTCCGAGGGGGCTGACTTGCGAGGTAGTTCGAATCTGGGGTCACGTCGATCATCTGCAGGGATGAGGGCGTAGCTTTGCCCGCACTCACCTCCGAGATCCTACATGTCACAACACACTCCCATACCACACTCTACCTACCATTCACTATCAGCATAGAATTGTATTCTTATACAATGCCCAAACCCAAACCCTCCCCCACCGACACCATCCTCCCCGAATCCCTCCGGCGTTTCTGGCAAAAGAGCTACGCCGGCGACTACCTAGGCCTCATACTCCTTCTCGCCGCATATATAGTGGTGAAGCTTCTGAGCGAGCCATGGCATAGACTCTTCCGACTAGATGACCCGCGGATACAGTACCCACATGCTGAGGTGGAGAGGGTGCCCGTTTGTACGTCGCAAACCATACATATGCCATGGGCACGGTTATGGAAAGAATGGGGAAGCTAACACCGTGCGTTTGGTATATAGCACTCCTCTTCGTATACGCCGGCCTCATCCCCCTAGGCCTCCTAATCCTCTGGTCCCTAATGCTACAACCCTCCCTCCACAAAGCGCACGTCACCATCCTCGGCCTCTTCCTAAGTATCTTCCTCACGACCTTCATAACCGACCTCCTCAAAGACTTCATCGGCCGTCCGCGCCCGGATCTTCTCGCGAGATGTAAACCCGAGATAACCACGCCGGAGCATAAGTTAGTGGGGATAGAATTCTGCACAGAGACTCAACATCATACCCTCCATGACGGCTGGCGAAGCTTTCCGTCCGGACACTCCAGCTTCGCGTTCGCGGGGTTGGGATATCTGGCGTGTTTCTTTGCGAGCCAGACACATTGTCTACGACCGCGGGCATCCCTCACAGTCACCCTTCTATGCCTCGCTCCCTTGCTGGGAGCGGCGTTGATCGCTATATCGAGACTCGAAGACTACAGGCATGACGTGGGGGACGTGACATGCGGGAGTCTACTGGGACTTGCAGTGGCGTACTTTACTTGGAGGAGATACTACCCTAGTTTGCTGGACTTGAAGTGCAATGAGGCTCACCCGCCGCCTGCGACGAGGAGAGAGAGTCAGAATGGTGGATTCTCACGGGTCAGGGACGAGGAGGAAGCATTTGCGGGCGGGGAGAGATTCAGCATTGGGGATGAGGGGGAGAGGTAGAATGAAGATAGGAGAAATGGAAGAAAGTAGTACATGCGTCGCTGGTTGAAAGTGGCGGGCGATTGACAGGGTGGAGCGATGTTTTGCGTCCTCGCGGGTTTCTTGTCCCCGAGCGGAGGTAGGCGAGGAGGTCGATTGAACGCGGGTACTCTCTCGCAAGAAGACCAGGTCGTAGGGGTGGAGGAACCGAGCAAACGTACGTTTGGCACCCAGTACCCCGCGACGCTGGAGACCGACGATCGCGCGAATCGTCCGAGGGAAACTAGGTGCGCTTGATGTGCGCGGGGCTCGAGTCTTGCTTCTGTCCCCAGGAGCAAGATCGCAGGTTGCGAGCCCAGGCTCCGTGCGGAACCTGCACCCTGGCGTCTGCGCCGAGGTCTCCAGGGACGAACGCAGGCTCCCAGGGAGCAATGCACGTACTTCGCTTCACCTTGGGAGCCACCTGGACGAGCGTCTTGGTGCACACGCCCGGAGACCTGCGTTTCTGTGGTGGGACTTGCAGGCTATATCTTCGTTCCCTAGAGACGCCCGAACGTCGAAGAGCGTGCTGTGCTGTACAAGCCGGGCCTGGGTAGAGACGCAAGACCTTGGTAGAAACACGGGATCTGAGTACCAACGTATGGCATAGGTACTAAAGGCAGGACCGGGTGCCAGCGTTCAGCCTGGGTACCAATTTATGACCTGAGCACTGACCTCGGTACCAGCGCAGCTTCATAGTAGAAACATAGGAGCAGTTCACTAAACGTCCGACCTGGTGAAAAAGCGGGAGACTTGGTGCAGATTCAGGACCCCCTTGGGAACTTGGGACCCGAAGCGAACGACCCTGACATCAAATCTCGTGTGGCAACTTCCACACCTTTGCGAACGTCAGTGTAGACCTCTGCAGGTACCTGGGTCCCCTATGAAGCCATGAACAGAACGTCAATGGGAGTTCTGGACCGGGTAAGAAGGAGACGACGAAGCCGTTGGGTACCTACGAAACACACGGAGACTATTTCGACCTAGTACTTCGCAACTTCGAAACCTGGGTTTCTGCCCGTGCGGTGTTCGCTCTCGACCCGGACGCGGAAGCCCACTTACACCTTTCGCCATGCTCATCACCTTTCGCCCGACCGTTCGCACTGGTACTTCACGCCCTCATTGGTATCTATGCTTGCGTTAGCATACCTGGCGTATGCTTCAACACCTGGAATGGAAGTCAGCGGGCATCCGCACCAGGAGGTCGCCGAAAGCACTTACCTTCCGCCAAGCTGCCCAGCTTCTTTCTTGCGCTCGAGCTCGGCCTCTTCTTCCATCCATTGCTCCTTAAGCAAGGACTTGTGATTGACGTACTCGAGGAAGCTGGCGTACTGGGCTTTCCTGCCGAAATGGAGCTTCTCGGCGCGCCTGATGAGCTTGTCGACGTCCTGGTCCGTCGGCTCGTCCTTCTGCTGGCGCTCCTGCTCTGCGATCATCCTCCGCTCGTGATATGGGAGCTTCCTTGACGGCACGTGTGAGTACGCTAGTTGGCTATCGGCTGTGACCTCCGGTTCCCTGGGTAGTGCTAAGGATAATGGAATCGTCTTGTAAGCGTTGCTGCCGCCTGTCCTGTTGGCCTTAAGCTTCTCGGTGATATGATTCAGGCGCTCCTGGGGATCCATTGGACGGCATTCTGGGAACAGATCTGCCATTGTCGGTTTGTTCTTGGGTGTCGGCCCAGCCGCCTTCACTCGTGAAGCTGGAGCTGGAGCTGGAGCTGGAACTAGGAACGTCTCGCTCGTGCCCAGAGCTTCCTTTGGCGGTGGCCTGGTCTCTCCTGTTTGCTGGTCTGACGTACGTTAGCAATATCCTACCGGGTCCTTCGTACGACCTGGATCGACTTGCCCTGGGCCTGTTTCGTCTTCTTGCGCGCACCTCTGCCGTCCTGGTTCTCCTCGACACGCTTCTTGCCCGCGAGAACCTGGGTGTCCGGAACACGAGGGACTTTGTTGAAGTGACCGTGAGCCTCAAGCATCAGTCTCGCCCCACCCTTGTACAGAACTGCCGCTTCTTCCTCCATCGCAACGCCCCTCTCGATCTTCGCTTTTGCTTCGACCAGGTGGAAGAAGTTGCCGAGCTTGCTTTCACCCTCCAGGACGAGCTTCCGGCCATCTTTGCGAAGAGCCGCGGCTTTTCTGACCTTTGCGACCGCCTGGTTCATCTTAGACTTCGATTCGACCAGGTGGCGAACGTCCGCTTCGCTGAGAACCTCGATCTGGTCCTGGTTGCCGGCTTGGGTATCCATCTCGTTGGCCGCAGAAGTATTTGCTCTGTTGCTTCGCAGAACTAGAGAAGCAGAAGGAAAAGAAAAGGGAACTTATACTTGCCATCTCCATGCACGTGCCGCAGACAGTATTTCAGCCGTCTGCCTTAGGCCGTCATCACGCATTCTGACTCATACCATACGAAGGTATACTGTTTGGCAATGCCGGCACCAATGGCTGTCTCAACGGCATCAGCTCTGCGCCAGTGCATTCTTCGCAGCGGCGACGGCAGAACGTGATCTGTCATGCAAGATACCGTCCCCAGATTAGACGACGGTGGCTAAGATCACCAGGTCGGGGTGTTGCGATTTACTAGGTGCATATGCTGTAGATCTGAGACGCGGAGAAGCGCCATCTCTTCGACATTGGCGTACTGGTAATCGCTGCGAGAAAGACCGGGTATCACTGGCCTTGATTGCGGTCTCCGCTTGCACATACCGAGTAGCAGATTTGCAATGTCGGCTCTTTGTATACTGGTCTCAACCGGGTTTGCTAGACTGTGTACGCATTGGGAAAATGGCACGGAACAGAAGATGCTTCGGGGATCGGCGCCCGGACCTAGTCGCTTGTTCCTACTTAATGGCTTGGTCTGGCGCTCGACCTAGTCTTTGATCCGACCCGGTCTCGCATCCGACCGTCTGTCCACTTCTACCACCTGCTCAAAGTTAAGGCTGTCTAGGCATCAGACTCAGACCCGGTCTCCTCGCTTCCGAACCCCTTGTCCTAGGTCTCGGTCTGACCATCCTCGTCGCCCTCGCTCTCAGACCTAGACTCTCCGCCATCATCCTTGCCGTCGCTTGCCTCCGCAGTCCCAGATCCTGGAACAAAGTCAGCAACATCTCTTGAGTCTTATAACTAGCGATTGCACTCACCTCCCGTCTTCTGGTCGCCGTCTTCGGAGCTCTTATCGCCTTGGTCTTCGGCCGTGGAGTCACGTGCGAGATCACTGGCTTCGTACCCTGAACCCGGTCAGCAAACCACCGAGTACTTCAGACCAGGTTGTCAGGCCTACCGTGCGTCCTCTTCGCCTTCTTGCGTGGACGTTCCTTCTCCTAGTCCTCTTCGGACTCATCCTCGTTGTCCGTGTCGTCCTCGGAATCCGGAGGATTGTTCAGTTCCTTCACCATACTCTCGGCCTCGCGCATGAGCTCCTCACCCTGGTTGCGCAGAAACATTCCAGTCTTCCGCATAGCGACACCTTGGTAGTACTTTGTGTTCCCTAGACTGCGCTTGAGGGTCTCCGTCCCGCTGGAGTGGCCGGCCTGGTCGAGGAAAGCGCCTTGGTTCGCCATTTTGCTGCTTGGTCGTCGTTGTACTGTATGAAGACGAGTAGCAAAAGGGGGTCGCAAGCAGAAGTAAAGAGTACTCATACCTTCAGTGGGGCCTCACTGGACCGTGCGACGTTGACAACATGCTATGCTATGCCTAAGGCTGCAATTGCTGGCCCCTTCGGCGAAACTGTAAGAGCCCAGAGGAACATGCGCTTTTCCGTATCATCAGCTTTGGCTACTTTGCTACGTATTCTACTGCTGCGATATTCATGGAAGCATGGCTGCACTCTGCTAACTCCCTTCACCACAGCTGCGCTTAACCTCATGTTTGCGGAGGCTGGAGTATTGCAGTGAACATGGTCTGGGAGCCTTCACCACTGTCCAAACCAGCGGGTACAGCATGATGCACTCAGATTGTGGATCTATATCTCTCGATCTTCTTGCAATCACTCTTCTTCCGAATATCTCACATACTCGTCACAAAACTGTGCGCCTGACCAATATCGCAACCGCATCAACCAGTACCGTGTACGAAAGCCATCAAACCCAAACTACATCAGCTAGCACATTCGAACCAACACCCTCACACACCCAGACCAAAATTGAAGCACGATGGACCAGGAGGAGATCCGAAAGCAGGGCTTTGAGGCTATGGCTAAAGGACTTCGCAAGTGAGCAGCCCCTCGGGCGTCTTTCGCAGAGCAAAGGCTGACAGTACAGGCTACGTTGCGATGAGCATACCGATCTCTTGATCGTCTGCGGCAGATATGAGCTTCCAGTTCACAAAGCAATCATCTTTGCGAGATCCGACTTCTTCAGAACGGCTTGCCGCAAAGACATGTACAAGGTAAGGCGGCAATCGGGTCACAGCTAAGTGGTTGTACTGACCGCTTTCACCAGGAAGGGAAAGAAGACATCGTCAACCTGACTTCCCGCTTCAACCAAGCTGGTGAAGACGATCCATCGGCGGATGACCCACAAGCCATCAAGCTTATGGTTGACTATATGTACAACTTCGAGTACAAGGTCGGTATTCGTTCTTCGAGGGCAAACTAGAGATCCTGACTTGCATAGGTTACCCCGAAGACTGCCAACATTTCTAAAGCCATTGGCAACTCCAACGCCAGCCATCAAGACCGCCCTATCCATAGCGACGACCGTCAACTATCTCTGCACGCCAGAGTGTTCGCAGTCGCCATCAAGTATGGCATCACTGGGCTCGATAGCCTCGCCAGTCTCCACTACAGGAAGTGCCTCAAAGGCGCAGAATATGGCAATCGCTCATTCCATGACATTGCGGAGGCAATCGAAGTTGTATTCACGACGACACCCGACCATGTCAAGGCGCTACGGTCGACCACCGCAACAGCCCTGCTCTCGCACCCGGACCTGATGCACAAAGAACCGATTGCTAGGGCCATTGCTACAGTTGAAGGTGCAGCGGCGCAGCTCCTGGTCGATGCGCACAAAGTCACCCTCCGATACTACAAGGGCGAGAACGTGTTTACGCAGACGGGAAGCTATGGTGAGGATAGGCCGAGGGGGATGTTCACCAGTGATCTCTATCGAGGAAGATGGAGCACATTTCGTGTAGAGGGGTGATGGGTGAAGAGGAAGGCGAGGTAGAGGATTGCTTGAGCTGCCTAGTGGAGCAAATAGTTGGTAGGTGCTAATGGCTGGATCAATCGAGGAAGTTGACGATGCCGTCCCATTTCCCCAGCCTTCGAGCCGCCACAAAGGGTCTTCCTCCCTACCTGGCAGCTCTTTGACCACGCCTCCTCACTCTCACCTCTCGAATAACAAACATCTTCTCCTTATCTTATGCATACTTGAAGGCCTGCTTGCTCTCGCTCCTTTGTTTTCACGCATCGGTGATTTCCTTCGTCCTGTCTCTTGCTTGCTGACCTGCTTTCCCTAAAAGCGTGCCTACTCTTTTCACCACGACTTTACTCACTTCCACCCCCGCGGCGAGTTGCGCTTAGCAACTGCGCACAATCCACCTCGAAAATTCTGTATATAGATTTTGCCGTTCCCTCTCTCCGCCACCTCGACACCATCACCGGCTTCGACTTAGTACGGCACACTTGCTTGCTCGACATACCCACACTCGCTCGATCATAGTACGCTCACCACCGCGACCGCGACGCTTCCATCTCCGAAGACTCTCATCAACAATAGCGAGCACACTTACCACCATCACACTAGCCATGGCCTTGGAGCTCGGCGGCGTCCGCGGACTCGTTCAGAAGAAGTTGAGCGCTGCACTCTCTGACCTCTACCTCGATGACACACAAAAGGACTTCAAGATTATCTGCGGTGGAAAGGAGTTCAAGGTGCACAAGGTATGGCCGTTCCAGTTTATGGAGAGCTCCTCAAATCCATTGGACGTCTCGCTGACTCTGAGATGCAAGCTCCTCTTCTCTGCTCAATCCAAGTACTTCAAGTTGGCCTGTTCTGGCCCATTCAAGGAAGCCGAGGAGGGTGTTCTTAGTCTTGTGACTATCGAAGACTCCACCCAGACCAAGAAGATTGATCCCCTTGAGGCCGATGATCCGGAGGCTATCGAGCAGATGGTACGTCTCGTCTCCGAACGAACGCTATGGCTGGACGCTATAGTATTTTCAACTGCGGCGCCGAATCCCATATGCTTTCGTAGTGCAATGCTAACTCATTCATCTACAGGTCAGCTTCCTCTACAGTCAGGTTTACCCGATCGAGGGCACCGAAGCCTCCATGACTCTTCACGCCAAGGTGTTTGCTGCTGCAGTCAAGTTCCAGATCGAGGGTCTTCAAGTCCTGTCGGCGTACCGATTCCGCAAGATGCTTGAGGTGGTGGACGGGGATGAGTCGGCTGGTGCTGTCGATCTTGCTACTGCCATTCCCCTCATCTGGTCCACGACCCCAGACTCCGTTACCGACCTCCGCGATGCAGTCGAGTCCACTATCCTACTCGACCGCTCCCTCTTCGACAGCCAAGTCATCTCTGAAGCCGTCAGCTCGGTTCACGGACTCGGTGTCAAGATTGCGAAGGAGTACATGCGTCGCTACGAGGTCACGAAGTACATGGAATGCAGCTACTGCGCTACCGACTACTACAACGTGTGCAAGGGCTGCGGGAACGCTACGGCAGACTGCTATGGCTGCACTGGGCTCGACAAGACCGGCGACGGCGTTCGTTGCAACAGATGTGGCGGGACGGAGTGGGATGAGGTGGAGCCGAAGGATTCTGAGGCAGAGGGTGAGGAGGATGAGGGGGGTGATAAGCAGGAGTAAGAGGAACAGCCTGTTGCTACAAGCAACAGATGCAAGACATGCATAGCGCGTTGCGGTGGTTGTTGCCTTGGATACAGAGAAGAGGGTGCCTACTTCGCACGGTGTTGTGGGGGTCCTGGCTGTCGCTGAGCCCTTGTCTCAGGCCTCTCAACCGCAACGGCTAGTGGAGCCGCTCTACTGGAGCGTGCAAAGCGAGTTCAATTATAGTACGTATAGGTAGATGACAGCTCAATTCTTCAACCAGTGTCAGATATGAAGGTTCACATCGTTCAACCTCGTGCAGGTGATGTGATTGCGGCCAATGGCGACCCAGATTCTGTGGACATTCACTTCAAGAGACGCCAGTGCCACAGTGGCATCGCAAGTCTTCACACTCTCACATCAATACAACAGCCCGCAAAGTACATAAGCTCAACTGGACCTCCGCTAAGCAGACATCGATAACTCCAGATAAACACTCCATCGCCGACTGGACGCCAGCGCAGCACAGCTCTATCCGCCAATCGTCCGAGGAAAAGGAAAAGGAAAACGTCGCTCGGCCATCTACGTACACCCTTAGCCTCAGAAATAAACATGGCCCATCTACCCTGCACCGACGACCTAGAAGAAGACACTGATCTCACCATCATCTGTGGCGCAAAGCAGTGGAAGGTCCACAAGGTAGGCTTGTTTTCCGAGCCTCTGATGCCTTCAGCCTCGCTGACACAAGCGTTCAGTCTGTGGTCTCCGCCGCCTCCGGTTTCTTCCGTGTACCTTGCCGACCTGACGGTATGTCGAGCCAAGGTATTGTCGACCAACGTTCGAACAGAAGAGGTGCTTCGGAGAGGCCAGAGACACCTGGAACGGACATGGTCGTAATAAGATGAGACCGATGAAACTCATGGATGATAGCTTTCGTAGATATGAAACGTCCACATCGTTAGCTAGATACTAGCGATAGTGCTGTCGTCTCACCTGCTAGCAGCTATAGGAGTAGTGGATCATTACCGCCGTATTATGCATAGGATGGCTCTATCGAGCTTACGGAGTAGGGAGATTGATCGAGCGTTTGCCGCGAAATTTGAAAATGTTCCTAGAATGGCAAGGAGCGAAGAACCGCCGCTGGCGCTTACGAACGCTTCGAGTAGCTGGTCGAGCCGGGGACCAACCACTCATAGATGGATATGCCGCTCATCATCCCAAGGACTGACGGACCTGGATCGGCTACTGCGTTCGAGTGTGTTTCCGGCACGGCGAAGCATGCGGAGCGAGAGAGTCTCTTGTATGTATGAGATGATAATGACATTGTAAAACCACTTGCGTCCACGGTTGCGTAGTAGAGGCGGTGACGTGATGTGTTTCGTGATACGGGGATATGGTAAGGTCGAACAGTATTTTTCCATGCAGAGCGCTCAAGGATCATACATCTTATTAGCCACTCAGACAGCTTGTTGACCGTGGTCAGATACCTTCCTTCACCGCAGAATCAGCAGAAGGCAACACAGCCTTCTTCCTCGGATTCCACCACTTCGCCAACCCACCCACAACCATAATAAAAGCCTCATCCAGCATCTTGATCCCACCAGGCAGAGCAGCATACGTATCCCCATCGTAGAAACTCCGCATGGCCGTCAAGAAACTCGGCTGGCCATCATCGGTCTCCGTAAGATCAGTAAAAAAGTCCTCTTTGAAGTTCCCAGGCGGATCAGTTTTCTCTGTGAACATCGCAGCCTCGCCAGGGAAGAACTTGAAGCTGTGGACATGCAGCCTGGGAATGTGTAATGGTGGGTCAGAAGAATGCAAGATGGTCTCCTTGCCGTCCATTGTGAAGGCGATGCGGCCAGACCTGACTTCCATGATCTCGTCATGATGTTTGTGCCAGTGTGATCCTACTTCAGGGACCCAAGAGTCGGGTTTGCCATCGTGCGATGTTTGAGTGTAATGGTGGTCGATGGAGTCCGTAGGCTTGGAGTCATCGATGATGAAGCGTAGCATGTTCCCCTGGCTATCGTAAGCTGAGCAGCATACGGCCGTTTGTTCATATACTCACTTTGCCCATCGGCGTGCTTCCCGTCTCTCGTACGTGTGCCATGTCGAAGGTAGCAGACAGGTGAAGTTCAGCCTTGCCGTCTTTGCATGGTATGCCAATCCTCTATTCAGCTAGGCTTGCTACTGTCATCTTCCTCGTACGCTTGCGTCGACCCTTGCTTGCTCGACGTCGCCAGAAGCGAAGCAATCTGGTCATCTGTGATGATGGCAGGTCGGAAGTCTCGCGGCTAAATTGCAAATGCCCAAAGAGAGTTGCCGCCCTCCTACCTCCCACGCCTACGAGTTCGGGAAGGTGACCATGTCATTCTTTGAACTCGCTGTCTTCTCTTCTCCTTCTTCCAAGCGAGCTGGCAATATACATATTGAACCTCAAGAGTCATCTATCTCGCTGCTCACATCTTACGTTGAGGGGCGCTAACCCGTTTGGGATGCTCTGCGAGTTCGGATGGAAGCAGGAGGAGAGTAACACGCCTCACTCGATACTACACCACTTCCATCAATCACATCATTCTGACCTAGCAAAAGACAGCAAGACCTATACGCCGCACGTGAGAAGAGGTGGCCTCAAGTACCGATGCTTCGAAATGGAGGCCTGGCGAGCTGTGTTGACTGGAGAGCTGTTCGTGGCTGTGTCAAGCATGGTGTGCGCCTTTATCCACACCACCATCACAGAGCTCTCAGTGGCGATACACAGCTCACTCAATCGCGAACGAGGAGCCTGCTGCGCCAGCATGGACCATGGGTTCGAGCTGGCTGTGCACTGAGAGTTATCAGGCCACTGCCGCCGCCTTAGGCTCGAGAGTTGCCTCATCTGAGAGTACTCGACCTGCACCAGGCTCTCTTGACCATGTCAGTCAAGCTTTTGAAAGCTGGCAGCTCAGCATAAAAGGGCCAGGCTGTGGTCGAGCGCACTCATGAGATGCACAATGCCCGCTACTAGCCGGGAGACTGAGGCCGCTCTGTACGTGTACTCTTATTATGAGCGTCCTCATGGCGAAGCAAGCCACATGTTCATCTTGCCTCTCCGAACTCTATGAGGTCGCCCTCGAGCTTGCCCAGACATACGTGGCGATGGGTGCGGCCTCAGGGCTACGCAACGTCACCAGAGTCACACTTACACAGGCTTCTCACAGGCGGCCTCAAGGTTGCATCGCTCCAGTCGTTCAAAGGTTTGGGTCTTCACATATTAGACTTTCCTCTTTCCCTTCCACTCCCAGCCTTACAGAACCCCATTCGCTATACATCGCCAACCACATACACCAACGCACCTGATCACACCGCGAATCAGCAGCCTACCTGTGCCAACATGTCACGCAACATCGATCCGATTGATGCGTTGACGAACCTTGCCAGCAGGCTCTCCGGCTTGCTCCCGGGCCTGTCCCTTGTCAGGCTTGGGCTGGAGGATTTCAACAGTGGTCGAACTCGCACCCTAGGTGGATATGCCAACAGGATAGCAGAGACCGGGCGTAGCATTGACAGCGAGCGCCAGCAGCTGCAAGAGATCACCGCAGCTATCACACGACAACAAGAGCAGTGGACCAATGTCATCGAGGATGTTGAGATCGACCGTCGTGTTGCAGAAAGGGCTGCCGAAGAGGGACGTACGGATGTCCAACGACTGGAGAATGATCTACGTAATTCGAGACAAGAGTCTACTCGACTACGAGCTGGAATCCAAGGCTACCAGCAGCTTCAGACTGCACTCCGAGCCGAGCAGCAGGAGTCGAGCAGACTACGCGAGCGTGGGGACAACTACAAGGCTGCTCTAAAGACGCTGCAACAGACATCGAACGAAGATAAAGCAGATCTGTGCCGAGCCGAGCGCGAGCTGCATGAGTCCAGACAGACCGTGAACGACCTCAGAGTCGACCTAAGCGCCGCGAGACGACAGGCCCAGCATGATGACCACCTCAACGTTCCAAGCTCACCGATCAATGCTGGCCGACCAAGCAGCGACTCTGGTGTGTCCGGCATCTCCGCCGCTTCGAGCGCAGCGAAGGCCGGTGACGGGACTCGGCAGCGGATGGCTGCTATGCTGTTCAACGATGGTGTCACAGCTTTCCATCGTGCTGACTACCGTGCTGCGGCTGAGTATCTCACGCAAGTCCAGCCACAGTATCTGCGCCAACCACTTGACATCACGACGCTAGCTTACTACAAAGCGGGCTGCCAAGCCGAGACAGCCGATGACCATAGCGCTGAACAAGCCCTCTCCGAGTTCTGTCGAACGTATGAGAATGCAACAGACACTCAGTCAGCACATGTCCGCCACCTGCTAGCCAGAGTATGCGTGAAGCTCGACCGCCTAGAGGATGCCTTCGAGTATTGCTGTCAGGCGGTCGGCTTGCGCCACGACCTTGGTCCTAACAACGACCATCACTTCGACTCTGTGGCTCTACTTGCTCGAATCCTCCAGCTTCAGGGTCATACAGCGGAGGCCACCGCTATCATCAACGACGTCGAGGTGGGCAGACGAACCGAAGTACGAAACAGATACTCCAGCCTCAAGGCCACCAATGCTCCAAGCTCGCGACGTACACAGACTTCACTACCTATACGAAGAGCGCCACGACCAGCCAACCCAGCCGGCAGCGTGGTGTCTGTTGACTCGGGACGGACGGCCGCCACCAAGGCTAGCATGCGGAAGAAGCAGATCGCGAAACTGCCTCCGCTTTACCAGCATCTCCTGAGGAACATGTGATAAAGAATGGGATGACGAAAGAGAGTACTGTGGTCAGGCGTGCGTTTGTACGATGTGAGATATTCTTATGCCTGTCGTCCTGTTACGCGCGGTACTCGGGGTCGCTGCTACGATTTATGAGAATGTGAAGATGCCATGGCGGGCGTTGCTACGATTAACGAGAATGCGAAGATACCATGACGGGGGTTACTGCTTTTAAAATGGGCTTGTAGTTTTTATTTGTATCCTAGCATTGACCTCCTTCAAGGTGTATACCGACGCTACTTGTCTTATACCACTATGACCCTGCTCATGTCGTTGGCTCGGTAAACGCACTAGGAAAGCTATCACTGAACGGAGAGTGGATGAACCGTCCAAAGTTGTTTAAGCGGACTCCATTGCTGCTACATGTTTTCGGGCGTACCCTTTGTTACTTGCTATTCTTTCACAGAGGCTCGGATGCACCGTATCGACGCCAATTCGACGGATCTGCAAACGCCTCTATTGACTTCATACGGGCAGCTACCCTTGCAGCGAAGTCCCGGGTGTCCTCCTCGAGCTGGGTAACCTCCGCCAACTGTTGTAACTTTCTCTTCGAGAATGACCATTCTTGAGGACACCATGTATATCTACTTCCACGTCTCTGCCTCCGCTCACCTTGTTCATCAAAGCAGAGTTGGTAGATCTTGGCGCCTCCGATGATGATCCAGGTAGCAGCAGGCGGTATCCACATAGTCGCATCCGGTAAATCGCAGACTGTATTACCCGATCCATGTAGGTAGTCTAAAGCAGCGCTCGCATGGCCTGACGTACCGGTCTCGAAGTCCGAGCGCATGAATAGGATCGCCGCAAAAGCTGTTGCGTTGAGTAGAGGGTACTTGGGCAAGCCACTCGCCGCCTAGCATGTTCTCTCGGTCGAGATCAATATCTGAAGCATTGGGACGTTAGTGGTGTACCCCTTGGCCGTGGATGTGCTCCGCCTATGTGCAGGCCGACAGACACAAGTGTGCGTAACCGCCACGGCATAGGCTCGCATGCACTGGAGGATGGTCGTCAATGCGAGACGCTAGTGAGGATGAGATCCCCGTGACTCGGACACGGAGGTAATGGGATGGAGGCTACGGCTTGATACGACCTCAGTGTACTGATTGCATTGCGACCTTTGCCTGCCCTGACTGCTTCACCACCATCCTCGTCCCATCGCTCTCTGTCTAGCATCGTTGCAGCATGAACCCTCGCAAGCAAGACCGCAAGCACAACAATTCGACACAAGCACGCCTGAGAACATCTGTCTCCAATGAACACCAGTCTCTTGCCGCAACATGCTCGATCCGCCGTACTCTACTGCGCCTTCCCACGTCTTGCAGCCGCGAACATTGCATCATCGATCTGCGAAGCCTCGCCAAACATCCTGCGGCACAACGCCTTCGCAGCGCCAGGCGCAAACGTGGTGCCGTACATGCCAAATCCGTAGCACAGCCAGACACCGCAAGGCCGCTTGTCCACATCCTTGCCCATCTCGCTTCCCAAGAGGGAGGCAGGCACCTTATCGATGACGGGAAGGCCTTTACCAGACGTGCAGACCCAGGAGAAACCCTTAGTAACATTGTCCGGAGTGAGCATGTCTTTGCCTTCTTTGTTCAGGCGCTTAGCTGCTATCTTCTGCAGGTGACGGGCAGGGCGTGCTTCGTCGATTTCCGGGCTTAGAGCGTCTGCTGGACCCAAGCCAGTATTCCTGCCCTTGGCTTCGAGAGCGGTGACGACGACATCGTCTCTCGCTGAGCGGCCGACCATGGTGAGCTCGTCGTCAAGAACGTCGTCTGCCTCGGCGATGTCGGGAAAGAGCAGGCCGACGTTATCCTTCTCCGTCATCTTCTTCGCCTGCATGCGGAACCAGTGGACGGTCTTGACATTGTTCTCCAGTTGTAACGCACTGTTGCCGTACAGCCCCTTGAATAGTTCGGTGGTGAAGGGGCCGGCAGCGAGGACGAGGTTCCGGCACGCAAGCGTGGTGGTAGGATGCTGTTGTCCTTCGCCTGCACGCCTCACACTGACCGAAGCGACATCATCGCCCGCACCAGAGTTGACAGCGACGATGTCATGATCGAAGAGAAAACGGACCTTGAGCTCGCGGCACTGGTCGTGCAGCCACTGACCAAACTTCGGAGTGTCACTGGTATGTTTGTCAGCTTTTGGTCAAAATAGATCACGCGCGGTCCTGAGTACTTACAGCTTACCCAGAGTCTCATCATCTAGCACCAGCGTGTCCTTGTCATGTCCCACATACCAGTTCGGCTTATGCTGACCACCCTCTCCGTTGAACCTCGCCACGCTAAATACATTGTCCTGCACGAAGTCTGTAGCGTCAGAGAAGGAAGGCTGGCTGACGATGTCTGTCCAGCACTTCAACGTGAGCGTAGTAAGGGCACCGAAGATCTCAGACGGCAGGTTGCGTGCGGTGATCATGCCCGCGCATCTACCTGATGCGAGCTCACAGTAACTGCCGCGAACCTCGACGATGGTGATGGTCTGATCGGTGTTGCTGTCTTTAGCTTTGATGGCAAGCTCTCGAGCAATGCAGAGGCCGGTGATGCCGCCGCCGACGATGACCGTATCGCCGCCGTCAAGATGCATGCACGGAAGGCCTGCAGCGGCTTTGGGGTCATGCGTCTTGGGAGTCCTGGGCTTCTTCTTGGGAGGGGTGTCCTCGTCGCCCTCCCGGTATTGCACCTCTGGTTTGACATGTCTGTTTGGCTTCTCGGAGGCCATGGTCGGATCATCGGACGCGCCACCCTTCTTACGCTTCTTGACCGGCCCTTCGCCATTCTCCTTCCTACGCCTAACATCGTCTTTGATCTTCTTGTTCCTTGCATCCTCCTCCTGCCTCCACGGTGGCGGCTCAACAATGCCAAGCGCCTCCATCTCCCGCTGGATCTCCGGTGCCTGGCCGCCAGTATTCTTGTAGAAACAATTGCATTTCTTGTCGAGGTTGTTTTTAGCGATGTACCGGTACATTTCTCTGCTGGTGCCCGTATCGTACTCTGCACATTCGGAGCATATGCGCTTTAGGCACTTGTCGCATTGCCAGCTGTACTTCTTGATGCGGTTAGAGCAGATGTCGCACTTGGCTGTCTTGATCTTCGAGTTCTTGGTCCAGTTGTTGTGGCCATTCTGGTCTTCGTTGGGCGGCCACTCGGGCGGACCACCTGGAGGCGGCTGTGCGGAAGCAGACATCTCGCTGTTGATATGGTATCCAAAGTGGGGTGATAGTACTGAAGAACGGTATGTCGGAAGATAGGATGTGTCGAATGAGTGTTGCTGTATGCCTTGCTCTCGACGATGGAAGCCGTTGATCGAAACGACTGTTGTTCGGAAGTTGTTGTTGCAACGAGGAAGGTCCAGGACAAGGAACGTTGCGCGGCTTTATAAGGTGGCGAGCACAATGTCACATGTGTGAATTTGCTGCCAGCAAAGCGTGTTTGCTAGCGCCTCGGTGGGGACCGGTTACAATAGGCATTCACTCAGCCGAGAAGGCCCCACGCACGCTGGGGTCTGGTGTCCTGCTGGGATTGCCACGCTGCTGTGTCCAAGGGTGTCGGTGGCAGAGAGGCGCAAGCAAACGGAAAGCGGTCAAGTGGATCGAGGTATGTGATGGCGTAGTGGGCGCATGTGGTTGAGTTGTGGACTGATCAGCTGGTGACGTTTTGACGGTCCAGCGGTGCACATGCCGCACAAGCGAGGAAGCGGTTGGCAGCGTTCAATAGATCGTGTCCTATTACATCAAGATGTTCGTTCAGCTGGTGGGATACGATGGCGAGTGCATTGCGTCGCTTGTTTGTGTTGTGCTCGGGGCTGTCGGAGCGAAGTCCAAAGGCTTGACACGGCTTGGCAACAGCGAGCCATAATCTGCACCTTCCAATTGCAATGCATTTCTCTTCCCCTCCCTTATTAATAGAATGCAGAGATAGCAGGAAGGCGCAGTTGCATTAGTGGGAAAGCATGGTGGACCGCTCCTGCGTAGGGTGCTTGAAGGGAAGGAGGAGATGTACGATACTTATACAGACGTCGACGTACGTACCAGGAACTCAGATCCGCATCTACCAACCGTCTAGCTCCTTCAGATTGACCCATAGCCCACCTTTAGGCTTCGCAGTAATACCGCCTTTGATGTCCAAATCTCCCTTTGCAAGCGCACTTCCCTCCTCGAACGTCGTCTCAAATCTCCCGACCCAAGCAGCCAACAAGCAAGCGAACTCCGCCTGAGCAAATCGCTGTCCAATACAGCTCCTCGGTCCGTGAAGGAAGGTGAGGAAGCTGTAATTTGACTCCGCTGACCCTTTGTTGTTCGCCTTCCCATCAGCATCCAACCACCTCTCCGGCTTGAACTCCATTGCATCCTCTCCCCATAGATGCGTGGAGGTGTTGACGGCCCACGGACATAGTATGATTGCTGTGCCTTTCGGTACGAAGTGGCCGTTCAGAGTAGAATCTTTGTCAGCCGTGCGCATCGTCAGACTGACGGGCGGCCATAAGCGCATAACTTCAGAGCAAACGGCGTGGAGGTAGTGGCAGCTGTCTAGCTGTTCGGCGGTGATGTCGCCGTCTAGGGACGGAAGCTTGCTGCGGACCTCGTCACGAAGCTTACTCTGGATGTCTGGGTGTTTGCAGAGGAGATAGAAGGCCCATATCATTGCCTGTAGGCCTGTCAGCGAGCGTCGCAAGAGTCAAAAGGTCATGTCTGCACTTACCGTAGCAGTAGTCTCATGGCCCGCCACAAGGAACGTCATCATCTGGTTAACCAAGTCTTCATCAGAGAAGCCGCCAGACTCAAGCGCCACTGAGATGATATCCACATCCGTTCTCTCTTTCTCCGTCATATCTTTCCGCTTTTGCGCAATGAGGTCGCGGCAGGTTTGCTTGATGAACGATGAGGCGTCTGTCATCTCCTGGTTGCGCTTGACGGGCAATCTCCGTAGAAACCAGAACGGCAGAAAGATGCCCATGATCTGCAGAATGCGGCCAGTAGTGCCCGGGCTAAACACCGATCGATAAGTCTGGTTGAGCTTGTTGCTCGGATCCTGAAGCGCATGAAAGTCTTGACCCATGCCAGAAATGCCGATGATGTCCAAGGTGGCTCGAGACGACCAGCCGCCAACCTCGATGACGCTTGGTGCGTGCTCGCTCTCAGCCTTCTCAGAATCATTGGAGGCAAGTTCTGTCTTCTCCGAGTTCTTCGCGGGCTTTGAAGTAGCGGATAAGCACTCCACCAACTCCCTGGACTTGCTCCAGAAGACGGGATATAGGTCTTTGATGTGACGGTAGGCGAAAGCAGGCATCAAGCTTTTCCTTTGTCGCTTGTGCTCGTCCCCTTCCGCGAGCAGGATGCCAATACCCAGAATGCGACCCAGGCCATCTCTAAAATGGCTGGGTTTCACGAATTCATAGTTCTTCGTCACAAGCACCTCGCCCAGCGTCTTCGGGTCCGTGATGAGCAGCCGTTCCTTGAACCAGACGCTGTATCTGATGAGGCCGTCATTCGGCAAGTTTTCAATCCAGTCACGCATTGGCCGACCGGAAGTCTCCCTGAAAATACGTCCAGTCTGACCGAGAAAGAAGTTGCCATCTGGTGGCGTTGGGAGGTCGCGGAGAGGGCTGAAGAAGCGCGGGTAGACCACGATCTGCCATGTTGCCCAGGCCAAGAGCTGCGCAAAGAAAAGCAGTATTGTGGTCGTGAAGAGTCCGAGCGAGTAGTCAGGAGCAAAGCGTTCGAGCAGGAAGGAGGTTGTCCCTGCTATGCCAAGTATCTGGAGTGTTGGTGGCATTGTAACTGGTGGCGTGTTAACAACCGCGTTGCTGAAGACTTGCGCCCAGCCAGCCATGTGAGAAACTTACATTGAGTATTGGACAAAGCGACGGTTTTTATGAACGATTGATTTGCTTCACGAGAGGGTGGTACGATATATACAGAAGAAACGTCCTGTCAAGCCTCGGCAGGCTTCATCGTTGATGACGCTCCAGACGGAAGCGGAACGGCGGCAAAACGATGTTCACCTCCGTTTAGCGCTAAGACATTTTCGAGCGTTGCTATTGGACGGGTCGTTCTTGCTCGTACAAATGAACCATCCCTATCGTGACCTCTCCTCATCGCACCTACTTCTGCTCGAAGGCATAGCAAGCAGGCTACCAAGTAAGCTTGACCTTCTCATGATCAGGTCGCTTCGGGAGAGCTGTCAGGCTCTCGAGCGTACTGGACCATGGAAAGATCAAGAGGAGGCTGTGTCGCTGTGCCAGTACAGCAGCCGCCCTGACCTGAAACGTCGGGGCTGAAGGCAGCTGTGCCTCATGGTTGGCCTTACCGGTTCTTATAACACTGCGGCTGTCCGTCGAGTGTTAACACCAGCACAAGTCCGCATCCGTATCTCGGGCTATATCTTGTGAAGAGCTCGCTGAAGGCCCCCATTGCTCGAACGATGTCTGCTCCGCCTTCCGGCAATGCTACGATCTACTGGTCTATCAAGGTCCCGGATGGCTATGTTCTTCAGGTTCACCCATTGCTAGTGGTGGTTGATGGCTACCTTACTCTCACCTGTTGCTTGAGACTTGGTGTCGGTCTCCTCTGGCGTCTATCTCGGAAGCCTAAGATCAGCGACGATTACGATGGCGCCTTCAAGCCCAGCCAAACTATACGTGAATTCGTACGGACGGCGCTCACGAACACCCTATGGAAACGGGACTGTCGGGGTCTAAGGATCGTGTTCGGGCTGTACCTTGCCCTGGGAGGTGCTCTGCAAATGGCGACGTGGAACAGTCTCATCTCTGCCGATTGGCAGGCTGATCCGATGTTGGTCACGGCGCTCCATGTCTCGCTGTTCCTTGTCGGTGCCATGACACCAGTCGCCGGTCTCACAGTCGCCTTCCTGACTCTTAGCTTCGTCCTGTTCTCCGTTCGATACTACGCACAGCGCCTGTTCGTCCATGCTGGAAGACGACTACCGTTTTGGCGGCCTCATCATTCTCACTCGGTTCGTAGCACCGAAGACGTTTCACAAAGAAGGAACAACACGATCGTACGGCTGTGCTTCATGTT
>JAKLLW010000765.1:0-24330 GCA_022814695.1 Neocatenulostroma microsporum | reverse complement strand
CTGGCAAGGTGATCTCTGATTCATGGCCTTGGTGGCAGAAGCTCCGTGCAGCGATGGAAGCTCGTGGTCTAGATGTTTTGTGTGGCAGTCAGTATACCGATGGGTAGAGCCCCGAGAGGCCCTTGGAGTTATCTGTGGACCCTCAAGACTTGTCGGGACATGTGCTGACCTTACACACATTACTTTAGGTCGTGCGAGAGGCTGGATGGAAGACGCTGGCTTCCAGGAAGTCCAAATCAAGACATATCATTGGCCTTATGGTGGACAATGGGAGAGACAAGAGGTACGTATCTGATGGGTGTAGCCCCTTGAGGCCGTCTCAGACGTCCAAAAGCCTTGAAGAATTTGTGAGACATCCGCTGACCCTCACTTCCATCGCGTTCCAGGTGTATAAGGATTTCGGCGAATATGTGGCGATTGCCATGGTGGACTTGTTGTGGCACATGATCGGTCGCTTGATGAGCGAATCGACTTCGGAGGAGAAAGACCAGATGCGCAAGGAGATGATGCAGGACTTCCAGCCGGAGGAGGGTAAGCACTGGAATTTCTACGTGACGTGTGGCCGGAAACCTGCCTGAAGAAACGTTGATTGTAGCAACGTCTATGGTATGTGGGATGCTGGTCTTTCGAATGACGCTTCGGAGTGTGTGACCGGGTGTGTTTGTAGAACACCAAGGGGCTATCCTGTTTGGAATTAGCACATGGTATGTCATCCAGGTCATCGTTATTGGTAGAGTGAGGCAGTGAGACAGCCGCACAGGCGGTGCAAAGACCTGAGGATACACAGGCTTCACAATCGTGTGTTACCATCCAGCAAGCATGCATGTTTGGTACATTGCGGTTGGGCTCGACGACATGGGTGCACAAACCAAGGCAACCGCCACCTTCCTGTCCAGACTTGGGCATTTGGAACGCTGATCTGTTCCTACAAAAGCAAGCATGAGTGCTCGCAAGAATCACAACGATACTCAAGCGGAGATCATGATCCAGCAATCCCGATGGCTCCTGTACCACACCTCCAAGCCCGCCACGAAGGTATAGGCGGAGAAGCTCCCACCTGTCATCAACTCCAGATCGCAGTCATCGTCTTGTCGGTATCTCTCGGTGCAGTGCTCCTCGGCGGCATGTTGCTCGCATTACTCCTAGGCAAGCGCTATCAAGATCTCCTGAATGAGGGTGACACGCACCGCTGTCATCACCATCGTCGGACCAGGCGACCGAACATCTACCTCGGCGGCAATGCGAACGCAAATACCGGCACCGGCAAGATCGTAGGTGGAGGGCACCGAGCAGCGCCGTCGGAGCGTGTACTTCCATCGAAGCTTACGAGCACCACTGGGTCCGGCGCACGCTCAATAAACACGGACGACTTGCCGTGTCATGTGCGCGACGACATTCGCATCGAGGGGGGCACATGGCCTGCTCCAATCGACGAGCATTCGGCCCCTCCTCGTCTTACAAAAGAGGCCTTGGAGACTCACTACGCCGGCCGCAGACGAAGGGTGTCTTTTGACGAGCAGGTCGAGGAGCCAGCTAGAAGCAGACAGCCCCAATTTGTACGGCAGACCGTGACCGAGCAAATCAATCGTGGTCCAAGAAAGGACGATAGGAGCCAGACGAGCCGACATTCTGCGCGCGGCAGACGGGCGGACCGGACGATGGACGAAGTCGTTGTGGGCAGAGACCCTATCGGCGGTCTGGGGAGCAGCCAGCACGAGGAGTTTGGCCATCCTGTGCGGTGATGTGAGCTTTGGGCGTATGCAGTGCAGTCCATTCCTTGCGGGATGTATTCAGATGAACCGCTAAGCCTCATTGCCTCCCATAGTCCAAGCTTTCTGTGCCCGGCGGGCGACCGCTTCTTCCAACACCACTGGTAACGGAATGGTCGAACGGTAAGTATTGTGATGTAGTGAAGGCTCCGGTTTGTGTACTACTCTCGATCACCAAGCATAGGTACTTCCGTACCTTGGAGCTCATGTCTTTCTGTGACGCCTCGCCGTCCAGCGCTCAGCTCCAGTGGCCTTTGTAAAGCGTCCAATTCGTTCACTGCAGTGCCACCTAGCTCTAGACTACGTGCAGCAAAGCCAGCTTTATCCTGCAGGCCTCGAAGATATTCTGCGTTTCGATGTTCGCGTCTCTTCTTTCGCCACAGAAAGAATACTTCAGCAACCGCCGCAATGACCGCTATAGGTACCACAACTCCGATCGCCGCTTGGGTTCCCTTTGATGGATTGACGCGCGCAGCCGTTATTGCCGTAGACGTCGGGCCCGGCGGAACACTGCTTAATGCTGGACTCGACGTCGAGGTGGCCGTATTGTCTGATGACTGCCATCGTATATCTATCATGGGCGCGAAGACAGGGTAATCAGTGATAGTGAATGAAGGGTTGCTGGAAGGTACCGCCACAGGCAATGTCAAGGTCGTGATCTCCGACATGAGTGCGCCGATTGACAGCCAGCGATTTGGACAGTGGAGGAGGCGCGAGCTATGCTGACGCAGGTCTGGACGTCAACACCAACTAAATTGTGTACGTTATTGTGGCAGTTGTACCCGCTATATTGTGGTCAGTAGCGTTCGACTTCTCGAGGAAAACTTGTACTCACGTAGGGCAACACCCGATTGCCGTCTCGCCGGGTACTAGGCTGTACTCTGGCGTCCACGAAGAAATAGCCCCCTCAGTGGCGGTACATGCGCTTGCATATCCTGATGGACACTGCAAACCGGGACTGTAGAAACCCCATCCACCGAACGGAGGAGTGGGTGAGGGTGCGTTTGAAGTAGTGGGCGGCCAGCAAACTACCGCATCGTATATGCCATCCGGTGGCAGTGTGCTTACGGCGGAGTTTGTAGTTACGCATGTTTGGCCAAGCCAAGCAAGGTTGCAGCCCGAGACAGTGTAAGCGCACTGGGCGAGAGCCACCGTACATGATGCTGGCGGCGTCCAAGTATCTGTCAGAGGGCCAAGTATTCTCCTAGGAGACTGCGTAAAGATCGTCTTTGAGGCCGTGGTGGTTGCCATTGTGGGTAGTCAGCACACAGGATGTTAAGGCGGCTTACAAGGTCTGTATACTGTTGAGAAGGCATGGTCGGAGTAAGATGGAAAGGAAACGGAACAGTCGCAACCTCAGCGCCTGCATGGTCTCGTATAATAGAAGACGGCGCTGATCGAGCGTTAACGTTGTGTCGCAAATTCCTGCATTCGGCGGCATCCAACCAGCTCTCGAGACCAAGAGGCCGCAGGTTTCGGGTAGGCATGGTCCGAGCGCACAACAACTCAGGCAGAACGAGATAGCCAGTCACAAAAAAGAATTTGAGGGTCGCTGCAAGGCTGGCAATAACATGATGGTTGCCTTCCCTCGGGAGCGTTGAGGCTGAGCTCGGGTGTAGATCTTTTGCATGTGCGTGTGTCCCTGAGCAGCACCAAAGATAACTCCTTTCGCGAAGGTACTTACGTTCACCATTACATGTACCTCCTATAACATGGTAAATGTTGGCAGGAGGCGTAGGGTCGCTGTGTGTCTGTGCTCGGGGCATTTCTTGAAAGCCAGATTCTTGTAGAGAATGGGACCGGGATTTGCCGCAGTCGTCTTCCAAAGGAAAGCTCGCTTGGTCGGGGCCTGGGCAGGTACAACTATCAAAATGCATGCAGGTGGGCGGTGCTATGCAGTGGAAAGGGAGTGGTAGACATGTCTCCCGTGTATTGCCTCGGTTGACGTCCATGGGCGGAAGTCGGCGCAGGGTTTCTCCGCTCCGCTCTAAACAGATGCCCCAGATGTCTCTTCTTGCACGACCTCCTATGGAATACATATATACGCCGTCCTTTGTCGTTGCTGTTGGGTGTGAGCACTTGGAGCGTGAGGTTTTGCAATTTTATCAGCAGCCTGAGTTGGTCCAATGGCTTCCAGTCTCCTGTGTGAGGCTGAGTCCATCACCAAGCTCTACTCCTCCGATGGGTGTGAAGATGGTCAGGTTGCCGTTCACCAGAAAGTCTGGCGTGACTGGCCACATTCATCCATGATAACGCCAACACCACTGGTTTGCTGACCTCCAGACTGGCCCTCGGAGCGGCGGCAAGCGTCAGTGTAGTCAGCGGAGCCAAGCCTCCTCTCCACCTTGCCCAGACGGGAGGAAACTCTATACAGCTGTCACACGATGGCCTCGCAGCAGCATCGCGACCTCCCATCATTCGGCACCGCATCGCCAATCTCCAGGCAGATTTCGTATAGCTGTGCCACCAGCGAGCGCTTCAGGACCGAACAAATCTCATCTCCAGTCACCGACAACAACGGGCACGCCGGCCGCCAAGCACCCGCTGCCAAGCGCCTCGGGGGAGGTAGCACCTCTGGGCGTGCAGAGAGTTTCCACTGCTATCTTCCTGGCCCTGCTGTATGGTCCGTACCTGCCTGTCCTGGTATGCCGTCCGCCTTGGGTCCCATTGGGGTTATCTGCTACACTGCCATTCCCTCCAATTGAGATGGCGGAGACTCCGAGAGCTCGGGATAGACGCTTTGTTTTGGTCGCGTGGCCGTCTCGTGCTACCATGAACGGCAGCCAAGCAGTGATAAGCAAAAGTTACCCATGCTGATCTTATGCTTGCAGGAGGCACAAGCTGTTTGATTCAAAGCATATGTACTGCCTATGCCCGCCGCAATCCCTCGACTGCGTATCGCATCTGAGCTGGGCTACCTCATCTACTAGGTCCATACCTCACCTAGTCTTTCATCTCATTGAACTTCCAGTCCGTCGCCCTCCGCCAACATGAGCGCCCCTCTCGGCGACGACCTGGGCGTCATGGCTGAGGCCCGCCGGCCCAGCCGTCCCCAATACGGCGAGCACGAGAAAGCCGGTCTCTACGCTGAAAGATCGGTCTCAGGCGGGTCTGACCCCAGAGAAGGTCTTCATGAAAACGAGCCAACCATGGAGGAGATGAAGACCCTACGCCGAGTGTCTGGCAAAATCCCATGGACGGCCATGACCGTCACTTTCGTCGAATTCTGCGAACGGTTCTCCTACTACGGCACCACCGCGGTGTTTGTCAACTTCATCCAGCAGCCGAGACCATACGGATCCGTGACCGGCAACGCTCAATTCAACGACGAATGCTACAATGCTCCAGGCTGGGGTAAAGACGCCTGTCATCAGCCTGGCGCTTTGGATATGGGACAGCAGGCCTCCACTGGTCTGACTGTGAGTACTCAACCACGAGTGACAATCATAATACGAACCATACTGACCCGGCCACTTCCAGACCTTCAACCAGTTCTGGGCTTACTTCATGCCGCTCCTCGGGGGTTACATTGCGGACACTTACCTGGGACGATACATGACCATTCAGTACTCCATCGTTGCCGCGATCTGTGGACACGCCGTATTAATCGCCTCATCGACCCCGAGCGTTATTGCTGAGCCTCAGACCGCCCTAGGTGTTTTCGCTTTTGGCCTTGTCATAATGGGCCTGGGAACTGGAGGTTTCAAGTCCAACGTCTCCCCACTCCTTGCCGAGCAGATACAAGAGACACGCCCCGTGGTGCTCACGCTCAAGACTGGGGAGCGCGTTATCCGCGACCCGCAGGTTACGATCTCAAGAGTGTTTTTATACTTCTACATGACGATCAACTTGGGTTCGCTAGCCGGACAGATCGGGATGGTGTATTGCGAGCGGTTCGTGGGATTCTGGCTGGCCTATTCCCTCCCTACCTTCATGTTCTTCTTTGCACCGCTGGTGTTGATTGGATGCAAGAAGTTCTACAAGCTCTCACCACCCACCGAGAGCGTCCTGTCGAAGGCGATGAAAGCCCTCCGCCTAGCGAGCAAAGGCTGCTGGTCACCAAACCCGATCCAGACATACCGCAACTTCAAAAAAGATAACTTCTGGCACAAGATCAAGCCCAGCGTCCTCGGTGATAGCGCTCCAGCATGGATGCACGGCGTGGACGACCAGTGGATTGAGCAAGTCGCACGCGGCTTCGATGCCTGCAAAGTCTTCACCTGGCTTCCACTGTACTGGCTCGCTTACAACCAGATGGTCGGGAACCTGACATCCATGTCTGCGACAATGGCCCTCCACGGCGTCCCGAACGACTTGATCAACAACCTCAACCCCATCAGTCTGGTCATAATGATTCCTTTGATGGATATGTTTGTCTACCCGGCCATCCGCAAGAGAGGATGGCGTTTCACGCCTCTGAAGCGTATCACGGGTGGATTTTTCGTCGCCTCCGCCGCTATGATCGCCTCCACCGTGATGCAGTACTACATCTACAAAACTGCGCCTTGCGACCCGAGTGTACTCGCCGAAACTGTCACCTGCCATAGCCCGATCAATGTATGGGTTCAAGCCGTACCTTATGTCCTCATCGGCATCTCTGAGATCTTCGCCTCCATCACCGGCCTGGAATACGCCTTTTCCAAAGCGCCAGAGAACATGCGCGGACTCGTCATGGGAGTCAATCTCTTCCAGAGCGCTATTTCCGCAGCTTTAGGGCAGGCATTGGTGCCGCTGGCGACAGACCCACTTTTGGTGTGGAACTATGCTACTGTGGCTATTCTGGCGTTCCTGGGTGGTGTAGGTTTCTGGTGGACGTGGAAAGGGTTGGATGCGCGGGAAGACGAGCTGAACCTCATTGAAGAGACGAAGTACAAGGGACGGAGTCGAGCGGCCGATGAGGAGGAGAGTGAGGCAAGAAGTGAGGAAGGGAAGCATGGTGAGAAGTGACGGTGAGACTTGAAAAGCAGATATTGCCTACGCATCTCTAGATATGTAGGCTACAGATACTCATGCCCAAGCTTCTCAACATCTTCGGTTTCCGCATCGCTCGCGTCGTCGGCCATGTCGCTCCAATCTTCGTCGTTCCGAACACGTATTTCTTCATCCCACTCTTCCAGCGGTTGCCCAATCCAACCGTTCTTCGAGACTTGCTGCCATTTCGTCTTGCCATCGCTGTCCACCGCTCCATGCACGTCGTAGTCCTCTCCCGTGCGCTGTGGGAAAGCATCATCATTCCACTGCTCAATCGCTACCTCGCGGAACGTGCGTGAAACAATCTGCTGCCACTTCCACACTCTGCCGCGGAAGAAAGCTGCGTCGCCGTGCCGAATTCCACAATAGCCGTGCGGCTGGTAGTGACCGCTCTCATCCACGGGGACGATCTCGAAAGATTGCAGCACAGATCCATGGTTTGGTCTGAAGGGGCTGCCAAGTGGTTGGAACCCATTCCAGAACTGCTGGATCAGATGGCCGCTGCCGCAATGGGCGAAGCAGTCGGTAGAGCGGTAGAATCGGACTTGCAGATGTGCGCCTTCCTTCTCATTTACGTCGTGTTCAGCTTCGCCATCTTGATGCATACTTTCTTCTTGCCAAGATCCAACGTCTACCGCCAATGCTTTGCCGGCGAAGTCGGTATGGCATTTGTTGACATCGCTTGCGTCGAGTCGGTGGGAGCCAAGCGCCGGTTCATGGCATTGAGGGTCTGAGCAGAGCGTGACGTTGAGGCCTTCATCCTCCTCACTGGCGGCGTTAGAGTCGTTGTCCTCGTGGGAAGAGTCCGTCCCGCTGCTCTTGCTCGAAGTACTGCTGGTCCTCGAACTGCTGCTCGTCTTGGAAGTGCTACTTGCGCTCGAAGCACCGCCCATGCGAGACGAGTAGTCAACGTTGGGAACACGTTGAAAGCTCGCGTTGACCGGCTGCGTTCAGACCCGCCGAAAGGGTGCGAAGAGTCGTCCTCGGCCGCAGCTTCACTCTCATAGCCATCGTCAGGAAACTCAGACTCTGCCGATTCACAGGAGCTCTGACTGACGTAATCCGCCAGCGACCCGGAACTGTCGTATGCTCCTACGCTACTTGGTATCGAGCCCTGGGAACTGCCACTGTCTTCTACCCGGGCCATTGCATGATGAGTGTGATCGTCTTGGTGTAAATATATTGTGCCAGGTTCCGATAGAGCGCCATTTCCGTAATTGAACCACTATTTGCCACATTTTATAGCACATTATAGAGTCGCCTCCATTGTAGTCGTAGTTATAGAAACGACAATTCGAGCTTAATAGCGTGCTGTCGAGTAGCGGCTAAACTAGCGCTAGAGCTGTTGAACACAGTTGTAGGGATAGGGTCAGAAAGAGCTTTAATGCTGTCGATTTGATCGTTGAGGCCGTCACCTCGCTGCTGTTGCTGTTTAAGCGTGTTCTCGCCTTCGCGGACGGGCGCGGATCGATGAGCGGACTTGACCCCCTCTTGACCATGATTATGCGTCGATGTCTGGTTGGTCCGGCCCCCAATACGAACTTCTTATGAACTCAAGCCAATCTACTGCTTACTCGAACCCACCACCGGCTACCTCTGCACCTAACAACCACATCAACAAGCACATCAACTGCTAAGAAGAATAAGGAAGACCAGGGCGGTGTATCTAGAGAAGATCGGTCCGCTTGTGGCGTAAAGCTTCGATCCATTCGACGTGCTCTTGCTCATCCGTGACAGTGAGCCGCTAGTGGCGATACGGTCGAGTTTGGCGTCGCTTCGTCTCTCGCTCGCTCGCTTCAATCTCCGCGTCCAGCTCGCGTTGTTGAGACTGGGAGGCCGGACTTCAGGTTCGACAGACATCGATCAGACGTGATGAGGGAGCGTCTGGACTCCGACGATCATTTCACCGAGCTGCTTCTTGTTCCAAGATGTGCGCCGTTTACCCGGTACCAGCTTGACCTTGAGCTTCAGCTGGTCATGGTGGCGGGCGATTGATGTAGAGTTCCCCGAAGTTGCTCGGAATCATGTCGATGACGTCCATCATGGCATGGAAGCGAGGATGGACAGGAGGAAACGGAGAGCTCAGGACAGAGAATAATAGTTGGGGGTCCCAGTAGATGGAGATTGGTAGAGAAGTGCGCCGTGTAATGAGATGGATGCTTTTGCCATACACGAAGTCGGCAATTTAGCAGAGAATGCAAGGACAACGTGCTGACATACATACATGAGCTTTGATTCTGTCTCCATGATTTTGGAAGCCAGGAGTGATATGAGCAGGCACGCCTTGTCCGCTTTTCCTCATATATGCCCGCCATTACTCACTGTGGGCCACCACATCCTCGAACGTTACTAGTCGTTGCCCCAATAACCTGTAGGACACTGCCCGTTGTGTTTGGAGTTCGTCGTTATTGAACTGTCTCGTCTCGGAGGTTTCGCCCTTCGACGTGATCTCCTGCGCCGCCAGTCATGACAGCCTTGTTAGTTCTCATCAAGAAGTATCATCCAGTCCGTGCAATTGATGCTTGCCATACACAAGACAGCCGACGAACAGGATGTGCGAGCCTTGCAGTGCACCCTGAGGACACAAGGTTGCCATTGGGCACGGGCCAAGATTGTGCCTGCCGATCACCGACCGACAAAGTGGGGCCGAATTTCTTCGCTGCAACTCCCTCCATGTGAAGTCCATCATCACGCGTCATCGCAATGGCAGCAGAACGAGACCTAACGCCCGACTGGATCCTCAAACAAACCCTCTCCGTCCAAAACGCCGCGCACATGTCTTTCGTCCAAGACCACGGCCTGGCCGCCGCCAACGGCTCCAAATCCTCTTCCTCCCCGAGAAGGAGTGAAGATGGAGGACTCAAGCTCACAGTCCTTGGCTGCGGTACAATGGGTATAGCGATCTTAGGCGGCATCTTGGACTCGCTCTCATCCTCCACCAGTCAATCACAAGACGATGGACCGATCCCGCAGCGGTTACCCACGAAGTTCAATGCCTGTGTACGGAGCCATAAAGGTGCGGAGAGGGTACGGAGGGAGCTTGGCGGGTACGCGAAATGGGACAGCGTGACGATGTATGAGAATGAGAACGAGAACTTGAAACCGGTACAAGAAGCAGATGTAGTGTTGATATGCTGTAAACCGTACATGGTAGGGGATATCCTCAAAAGCGAAGGCATGGCAGAGGCAGTCAAGAACAAACTACTCATCTCAATCTGCGCGGGTGTGACAGAAGAGCAGATCGCCTCCTACCTCCCATCCAAAACCCACAGCACAATCGTCCGCGCAATGCCAAACACAGCCGCCGCAGTCCGGGAATCCATGACCGTAATCGCTACCTCCAACCCGCCCTTACCGTCCGAAACCAACAACCTAGTAACCTGGATTTTCACCCGTATCGGTCGAGTCGTCCACCTCCCAGCCTCAGCCATGGACGCTTCCACCGCCTTATGCGGTTCCGGTCCCGCTTTTGTCGCTGTTATGGTCGAGAGCTTGGCGGCTGGGGGTATAGCGATGGGGCTTCCGAGGGATGAGTGTTATCTTATGGCTGCGCAGATGATGAGGGGGACTACTGGGTTGTTACTTGGAGGTGGGGAGGGAGGGAAGGGAGAGCATCCGGCGATTTTGAGGGATAAGGTTTCTACGCCGGGTGGGTGTACGATTGGAGGGTTGCTGGTTTTGGAGGAAGGGTGTGTGAGGGGGACGGTGTCGAAGGCTGTTAGAGAGGCGACGGTTGTGGCTAGTCAATTGGGACAGGGAAAGGTTGGGGTGAATGGGACCAGGCACTGAAGATACCGCACCATCAGGAAGATACATATTGAGACGGGAAGGGTCTGGATAGCGACGTGACGTATCAGCCATGGCGTCCAAGATATCCTAGCCGCAGTCTTCGGCAAGGGTACGTCGCCATTTGCATCTGGCTCAATAGCGCTGCGACCCAGCGTTCGCCGGCAGCTTGACCAGCGCCAGCCGCTCTCCTGCCCAGTAGTGACCCCTTCCGTCTCCCCATTATCGCTTCCCCGTCGCTTTCGTCACACTCTGACACAGCGCTGGTCGGGATCTAGGGCTCCGTCTCGGATCTTAGCGCCAGAAACCAGATCCTTGCGCCTCGCCTCAGTGTGGTATCATCTTCCGCTATGGTCTCGTCCTTAACTCCGCAGCAATAATATGCGGCTTGGATGTTCCATCTCCAACCTCTCAGCAGGTCGATTCCATCAAGTTCGAGGACGGGAACAAGTTCCATCAGCTCGCGATTGCTATCAAGGATGAAGTAATCATTGAGAGTACTGCGATAGCACCTCGAGCTGAGGAACCTTGTTCTCGGCCTCGAATTCGATGGAAGTGATTGTGTTCCGCATCTAGGAATGTCAGAACGCTTTCTCTTGCGCCACAGCTCCGCATTGGAAGCCGTGGACGGCCTTGGACGCCTGGCTGTCAGCCCGACACGTCAGCTTGTAGACAGCTCTGTTTCTCAGCCGCACTGCGTGGAACCAAGCCTCTAGACATATACACCTGATGCTGTTATCGCAGAAAGAGAACGACCTTCCTACAATGCAGAACTTCTCAACTTCCTAGGCGACAAACATGTCTGCACCTCCGAAGCATCGTACCGGCGGTTGTCTCTGCGGCAAAGTCAGGTATACTATTACTGACGAGTCACGGCCCGGATATGACGCACATATACTGCCATTGCATCAATTGCTAGAGGAGCCTCGGCAATTCGTTCGCTGGGAGTCTCGTCCAGACAGAAGTACGAATATTCTCACAGCGGCCGTAGGTGTCCGACATACTAACGCACACCAGAACTTCTCTTTTACCCCAGGCTCAGAAGCCAATGTGACGGTCTACGGTGATCACGAGACGACGTCGAAGGACGAGATGCAACGTCAGTTCTGTTCTAGCTGTGGCAGCTGCGTGCTCATTACTACAGATCACAATACCGGCGTAGCGATCGTGCCGGTTAGTATTATGGATTGTGGTGGGAAGGGGTGGTTCAAGGTGGAGCATGAGTGTTTCTGTCCTAATCGGAAGGAGTGGATGCCGCAGGGTTAGAAGGGCGAAGGGGGTTCGAAGAAGTGGGAGGGTATGCCCGCATTTGGCTAACGTCACAGCGGTGCGGCAGTTCAAGAATGCGTGATGACGCTGTAGTCCGCAATTTCAGTGGATGCCTTGACAAGAGCGCCCTACAGAGTCCTAAGGCATACCGTCGTGCTGCCTTTCTGATCCATTCATTTCCCACACCACTCACTTCCTCAGCCTTGAAAAGACTTGATTGGCCATATAGCACGGTAAGGCTGGACGCATCTCACCGAAATTAGTCCGTCCGCTTGTGTACCTGCACATTGTTTGAACGTTCTATGCCCACGCTCGATTTGTCCTTCTTGGCCATCAGATCGTCGGGATTCCCCAGCTTCCCCAAACCTCCGCAACGGCCTAACTCTTGCCAGCGATGTACAACAGGAACTCTGCACCCACGTTGCCGGAGGGTGACACACGTCGAGAACCAAATGCTCACACTGGAGACAATAGGCACCTCACGCTGCTGAAGAATAGCGAGGATGGACTATTGCTTGGTATCTGGCCTTTTGCTGGCCATTCTGGCCTATCCGATATACAGGCTATCCCAAATCGGCAAACGCCACCCACGAATGCCCCCTGGACCGCCAACGATACCAATTCTTGGCAATGCGCTCGAGATTCCAACTACAGGACTGGCTAAGAAGCACGTCTCTCTGAGTGTTAGTGCAGCATGCATAACGAGCAAATGCTAACGCTCAACCAGGTTTCGGGTTTGGGCTGACATATACGGCCCAATCTACTCTTTGACAGTCGGCCCCACAAACATGATCGTCCTTTGCGACCGGAAAACTATCAACTACCTCTTGGACAAGAAGGGCAGTGTGTACTCTGACAGACCAACCAACTACGTCACGCAGTATGTCACGCACGGAGACCATCTCACGCTGGAGAAGGTAGGGCCGTCGTGGAGAGAGAAGCGTATGGTGGCTACTCGGAATCTCAATCCGAAGTCGCTGGATGAGAAGCATTACAAGGTGCAGGAGGCGGAGTAAGTTGCTGCAGGTGTGCAGCGTGAAGCGAATTTGCATCCAGACTGATGTTCAATGTTAGGGCCATCATCTTCATGAACAATATTGCTAAGAACCCGGATAAGTTCTTCGAGTATAGCCGCCTTTATACCTTCTCGGTCGCCTCCACCTTGATCTACGGGAAGCGAGTCAGCAGCATTGACTCCGAATGGTACGCAAGGTTCTTTGATCTCATGAACATTGTACGTATCTCCAGCGGAGCTCACGTCCCACGCTTGACTGCGCCCCGACTGAGTTTGATGCAGTGGCTTGAGCTGCAAGAGCCCGGAGCAAACCCTCCTATTGATGAATTTCCTTGGTTGAAGTACCTCCCCGGACGCTGGAAGAAACGAGCCGAGAAATGCCGAATAATGATGGATACCATGTGGGACGACGCTCGGCATGAGGTCGATGAACGCCGAGCAAAGGGCATAAAACGAGACTGCTTCATCGATGCAAAGCTGGACGAGTATGGCGAGAAAGGCTGGCCTGAATGGATGACACAGCATGCTTTCAACAATCTCTGGGGCGAGCTACTCGAGGCCGGAGCAGACACGACTGCGAATCAGATACTGACACTTATACTTGCTCTTGCAAAGTATCCGGAGATTCAGAAGAAAGCGCAGGCGGAGATTGATGCTGTATGTGGAGTTGAAAGAGCGCCTACTTTCTCCGACTTCGATCGCCTGCCCTACATCAATTGCATCGTCAAAGAAGGGATGAGGTGGCGACCAACGTAAGCGAATGCAGATCTACCACCTGTGGCAGCGCAGAGTCTTGCAAGATCATGGCTGACACTACCAGGGCGGGAACTGGTCTTCCGCATCAAGCAAGCAAAGGCAAGACACTTCCCACTTCATGGATCTGAGCCTCCAGCTGACGTAAGGCCTCACAGACGACGAATACGAGGGCTTCTTCATCCCAAAAGATAGCATGATCTTTCTGCCTATCTGGGCCATGCACCATGATCCTGCTCAATATGCGGCACACGCCGAGTTCCATCCAGACAGATACCTCAACCATCCGAAGATGGCCAACGAGTACGCCGTATCTCCAGACTTCGAGAATAGAGATGAGTCTTTATCTCCGCTCCGCCACAGTATTCCAAGCTGACATGTCTTCCGCTCTCCACATCACTACGGGTACGGCGCAGGCCGCCGCATGTGCCCAGGACTCCATCTCGCCGAACGGAATATGTGGCGCATCGTATCGAAGTTGCTCTGGGCCTTTGACATATCTGAGCCGATCGATGAGACGACGGGAGAGAAGCTTCCTCTCGATGCCGATGCCTTCAGCTCGGCTATCTTGTTGTGTCCTCTCCCGTTCAAAGCCTGCGTTACTCCGAGAAGTCAGGCACATGTTGCGATGGTCGACAAAGAGCTGTCGAATGCGTTGAAGTTCATGGCGGCCTGGGAGTAGGTGTCGGTGAGGATGACAAGGACCACCATGGTTGGCTTGTGGACCATTGGGAACATGACTATGTCCATTTGCTTTGAGGCTACGTCGATATCCCGGGGATAGCACGATCCGGACATACTTCCGATGGCATCTCCAGCAAGCATAGCAGCAGAAGCAGAAAGCGGAAGCCGCTAGTAGCACCATGGGAGATCTCTCGCGCCGGACATGCTGATCACGCACGCTCAACACCGTGATCGGTGACAGCGTTGTCTTTGAGGGCAACTCGACAAAGGCAATGAGGAGCGCAAGATGTGATACACCGACCTTGTCTAATCTGTCTCCGTGCTCGATCTCGTCGTCTGCCAATCCCACTTTGTATCACACAGCGAGTTGCAGAGACGGTCAATCGGTATTCCAGCCCAATCACTAATGCCGGCCATGCAGAACGATAACGCCACTCAAGGTACGCTAATGTTACTGTTGGTCGCTTTTGGCCCCAATGTGGTATTTGCAGTCTTGGCCTGCAGTCAGCCGTAAGCAACCAAAATCCTTCTGCAGCTCAGCTAAGGCTTGGCGGTGGTGCGACCTCCCAGCATGCTCTTAATGTGTCTTTGTGCTTCTCGCATCCCACGAAGCTCTGCAACTCTCGTCCGCGGCAGTCTGGCTAGGCTTCACCAGGGCATGCTCTGCCAAGAATAGTGGCTTCGTGCGCTCACAACTCACATTCGCTATAATGGCATCGGTATCACGTTGGATGGTGTCGCTGACGGTTTGGGCATCTCTGACAAGTCCGACTACATCGCAAGTATTGCCTCGACAGACCAGCGGAAGCACCCCACGCTTCAACAATGGAACCAACTCGACCATCGACAGCAACACACTGGCCTCCGGCACAGTCACGGCGCCGGCTTCTACAATCACGAGGCCGCCACCATGTTGCTGGGTCATTGGTGGCACAATGGCAGTAGGCCTCGAGAGATGGTGGACGACTACGGCAGAAGAAACTGTCGCCACTGTCATTACCAACTACGCCCACTACAACGGTACAAACAGCACAGGCATTCTGAATTCAACAACGATATACGCACCAGCAAATGCAACTCTTGCATCTTCATCATACACATTCTATCTTGCAGCGGACTGGTCTTACTACCCACCTACCCCTCCGTTTCCCTTGCCCACTAGCCTCATTGACTCGAACCTCGCGCATATCGGGGACTACGCAGGTACTTCCATCATTAGTGGTACAGTGCAAACATGGGACTTCACCGATCTGAGAATGTACGCATAGCAGATGATGTACAAGACTTTGTGCTGATCATGTTAGGACATCTCCAACGCCGTACGACGAATGGTTCAACCTCGCCATCCTGACCGTACACCCTCTGCTCAACACAAGCATGACTACTCAGATGGAGTCCTACGAGCCGACACAATGCGGATATTGGTCGACAGAGACCGACTACTTGTACACCCAGAACCCCTTGACAACTACAACGGAAAGTTTGACTTGGACAACGAGAACAGAGACGTGGTCGCCAGAAATCTCAATTCCTACCTTGACGGACGCGCCAAGCCTATATCCAAGCGGATGGGACGTCAACGAATTCTTCACGGCTCCTTTGGGTGGGTACACCTCTTGCAATTATGGAGCCGGCGAGCCGTCGGTAGCAGTACAAGACTATGGTATGTGCGGGCTAGGCGCGACGTACATCCAGCCTCGATCTTCGGCACTTTCAGACCAGCAGTGGTACTTGAACCTTCCGACAGGCCTGGTTCCGTGGTTGGCTGAGCAGCCGAGCATCAAGTCCAAGTACCCGTACATCGGGAATTGCTGGAGCATTAGCGGCATTGACCGGTCCAACGTCGGCGACCACCTCCAAGACAAGTGATCCCGTGCAATCGACCACCTCATCCAACGTTCCAGCACCGCGTCCAGTCCTTGCGTCATCTGAGAGCAGCCTACAGACGCCCACCAGTACCAGTACTTCCGAGATTAGCTCCTCTCAAGCGTCAGAACGCCCATCTCAACAGACGACACACGGCAACGCACCATCTCCGAGCCTCGACAATCGCTCCCCACAATCTTCGGCAGCACCCACGGTCGTGGCTGAATCGCTTCCGGGAGGCTCGGCATCTATCAAGGCGCCTGGGAGCACTGCCCAAGGTACCATTACTACCAGCAATGATGTTGGCAACTTGCTGTCGGCCATCGCAAGTGTTGCGCAGTCGCAAGCGTCCAGTCAGGGCAACAGCGCGGGGACAGGGGCTGCTGAGACAACAAAATGAGCTGGCGGTCAGTCACGAGCGCAGAGCGAGGGTAGCGGTGGAGCGTCTGTCAATGTACCATCAGCAGGAGCGAGTGCAGGCGGAACACAAGTGCAGAGCTCGGGGGGTACTGAAGGAACCCAAGCAACACCAGACGGGAGCGTTGCCCAGACACAGGTGCAGTCTGTGACTGCGACCGTTCAAGGTGGCGGCTCAGAGTCTGGCTTTGCCATCGGAGCCCAAACAGCAAGCCCAGGTGGGTCAGCAGTCTCTAGCCAAGGGACAGTATACTCTGCGCTGCCATCCGGATCTGGGCTTCAAGTTGTGGCAAATGGCCAGACAAGTACGGTGCTGGCATCCCCGGCAGGAGTTGCATCTCTGAGCGCCGCGCAGCAAGCTGACAGCTCCGGGTATGTAATAGGTAGCCAGAGGGTGAGTGCTGGAGGTCCTGCTGTAACTGAAACAGGTACGACTTACTCGGCTCTACCATCCGGAGCAGGAGTGATTGTAGCGGCATCTGGCTTTACTTCTACCGTATTGCAGAATGCACAGCAAAGTGCGGTAACACCGGTAGCACTTGGCAGTGGAGCCAGTTGCATCGGGAAATGGCTATAAGGTTGCAGGTCAGGCGATTAGTGTCGGCAGCCCTGCGGCGACTATTTCAGGGACGACATATTCTGCGCTACCCTCTGGCTCTGGAGTACGGGTGGTGGCTGCTGGAGTGACAAGTACAGCTCACGCCTCCGAAAGCGGCAGTGGTTCCGGTGTGACTACGCTGCCGGGTGGAGGCGTGATCTCCGCGGTCGGCCTCCCCGCCGCTGCCGCCTTCATCACGATTGATGGCAAGGCGTATCCCTATCAGTCGATCGCATCCAATGAGATTGTGGTCGGGTCCGAGACCCTTTCGGCTGGAGGTCCAGCAATCACAGAGAACGGCGAGACTTTCCCCCTTGCGATGCAGGGCAGTACTGCTGCTCTGGTGGTTGACGGCACGAGCACTGTAGCACTACCCGCAGATGGCGGAGCATCTCAACTGCTGACGCTCGGAGATCAAACGCTCACGGCATACGCTGCTGGATCCTCCGCCGTCGTTATTGATGGCATGAGCATTTTCCCAGGCACTGCAACAGTCATTGATGGCGAGACCGTGAGTTTGAGTGGTACTGAACTCATCATGGCTTCAGGCGCCGCCACATCTACCGAAGGGCTTGGAGGCGCTATAGTCAGTGGACTTGGAGGCTCCGGTAGCTCTGTCACGACCACTGGGCCTGCTACTCAGACTGGCGCAGCGTCGAAGCTCGGACTCAAGGATGTGCTTGCCTGCGCAGTCGTCTTTTCTGGTCTGCTCGTAGTTCTGTGATCGGATAATGTATAATGTCTCACCATCCTCTGCCACTGCCACCAGCTGGGCTTGATCAAATGCTGGGCAAGAGAGCGCTTTTGACAGACTGTATCAAGACTTCGGCATGGTCTCCAGACTTTGGTAGTGGTCGCTTTCCTAGCTATGACCTTTGCCCGGCTGTTGTATCGTCCGTGAGGCGCTCAAAATGGGATACATATGTGAGAGCAGTCCTTCGTATCTTGTCCTCGTCAGCTTGCGATAGCTTCAAACCGTCGACCGGGTTCTTGGTAGACTAATAGAAGAACTCTGGGTTATGAGACTACCGACAGCAGCATCTGCCCTCTGTCTTGGACTGTTGTATGTTTGGTAAACGGAAGTTCTTCTGTCTCGATGTTGTTGGACGATTTGTCAGCACGGGCCAGATCTTGGCATTGCGACCTCGTCCTGCTCCTCTCCAAATGCAACGTACTACACATCCCACGATCAGATCCCGTCCACCAGGAGTGTGCTCGTGCAAGCCTGTCACACCAGTGCTTGCATCATCATAACGGCTCCACATGACGCCAAACAAGGGTACGTCAGCGGCAGGCTCTGCGGTCTCAAGGATGACTCGGAGCTGTGAAGAAAGGACGAGAAGACCAAGTACAGCGAGGAGAAGCGTCAATCAATGCAGTAAACTACTGATCGAGTGGCTGCTGATACAGAGTCCGCATATGCTCCACGCTCGCCATCTGCTTCTCCGCCACCACTTTCCCATCATCGTACGTAAATGTCGCCTCGGCATCCGCCAACATCTGGTTCACGACCAGAACGCCTCCCCGCCGAACCCAGCAGTAATGAGCCCGTCCGTACGAGTACACCGTCGCCGTCAACGTCCCTACCCTCGTCTTCAACGTGACCTTCCACCGACAAGACTGCATGACCCGGGTCTTGGGATCCAGCCAGTGGCTCACCTCCTCAACCTTGCCGTCCGAGGGGCTCAAGATGGGGTACTGCTGTCCTTCTACATTGATCATTCCGGCGGAGTATTTGCCATCGCCAGAAATGATGTACCAGGACATCTTCTCACTAAACCCATGGATCCAGTTCAATCCTCTCCCGTTCATGTAGCCTAGCCTATCGGGGATGTAGCCGCTCTGGATAATGCGTTCGTGGATAGCATGCGCATTGCTGAAGCTCAACTTCTTGCCATGGACCTCAATCGTCCCCGAGGCGCGACAATGCGCCACATATCCCGCGCTCCCGTCATGCTTCTTGATCTCCTCAAATTTGCCCTTGTGGAAGAAAGCCGGCGTCGTCTGCTCGACGGAGATGTCGGCTTGGACTCCAGCATGGTTCCCTTCGACCTTGAAATTCGGCGGCCGACCCTTGTGCACCCGGCCACCCAGTCGCCATTCCACCTCATCGCCCGCCTCCCTCACCTCAAGAGTGCCAGGTTTGTAGTAATCGTCGATATTCTGGCCCTTGTTCACGTACATGCAATCCGGATGCATGTACTGCTTCTCGGCGTCGCTGTACTTGCCATACACCAACAGCGTCTGGCCCACATCCCCATCGATGATGATCTCGCCACCCCTCTGTTCGTAAATGAAGCTCCAGAGATGGAAGTCCACTCCGTCATCCGTTCGGCCACGGATCACGAACCCATAGTCGTTGAAGAGATCACCTGGCAGATGGGCTTCTCGCTGCAGTCCTTCGTAGGAGAGTTCAATTGGTCCAGACTTGTAGTCTTCGGTGAAGGACTTTTCGGGCATGATTGGGCTTGTGCGTCTCCACTGTCGCTCCTCTGCGCTGCTCCGAACATTTGGCGTCTCAACAGCTCTTTATCTGGGGGCAGGCGGCGTGAGGCAGGCGGATGTCGAGACAATTCCGAAACCGAGTCACGAGGAGTGATTGTTGCATCGGAATACATAGCGCTAGCTCCATTTGCTAGCCTGCTCTGAGGCTTGAGCCTCGCCAGTGCTCCATTTCCGTCACACTGTGCTCATATCGTCGCGAATTATCATTACTGGCGCATGATCAGACGACGTAGTTGGTAGGACATTTCCACTGTACGTGCCCCAAAGATGAAAGCTGGTTCTGAGGGACGGGTAACAAGCACTGATCCGCACCCTGCGGTGCTGCTCGCAAGTACCGCTTACAAGAAGAACGAGACTGGAAGTCCTGACACCAAACCAAGGTAACGAGAGCTCGCCTTCAACCAATTTTACACACAAGTCTGCCAGCAATCCTGCCGGCCTTCATGTCTTCAATCCCCTCATTGATCTGGTCGAATTCCCGAAGCTGATAGAGGGGCCTGATACCGTGCTTAGCTGCCAGCTCTAGGCACTCTACCAATTCGTTCTTGGAGCCCTGATTCGAGGGTATGAAGGCGATGTCAAGTGATGCCATCGTTTGAACGTTGAGCGAGATTGGTCCCCGAGGCAGCCCAACGCCTACGATGACGCCGTGTTTCGCAGTGATCTTAACGGCTTGATCGTACGCGGGTATAGCACCCGTGATGACGACGGTGCTTCCGCTTCGATCTAGCGCTTTCTCATCTAGAGTCGCCGAGTTAATCGTTTCGTCCGCGCCGCAATCTCTTGCCAACTGGAGCTTGTCTTCGGCAATATCATCTGTTGTACTAATTAGGCTTTTCACGTGGCACATAGGAAGTCGGCTGGTAGCCGCTTTGACTACTCACAGGCACGAACTGTATAGCCCACTGCGACAACGAGGTAGATTGATCAGCGTAGTTCTTGAGCCTTACACCTTGTACAACGAGGTGTGGTTCGACAGTGGAAGATACGTACTCGACTTTGCGTATTTGATAGCGAGATGGCCGACGCCTCCACAGCCGATGATGTTCAGGGTAGTACCGCCTGCCTGGAACCTCGCAATTTTCTTCAGCGCCCCGTATGCTGTGACACCCGCGCAAGTCAGAGGAGCGGCATCCTCGTCAGTAAGTCCTTCTGGAATCTTGACCGTGTTGTTCGGTTCTGTTAGGCAGTATTCGCTGAAGCCTCCGTACGTGCGATCCAGCCCTAGAATCTTTCGTTGCGAGCAAAATCGTGCCTGGCCTCCATCGCATTCACTGCAATTCATACAAGTGTCCAAGACAGTTCCGAAGCACACCCGGTCGCCGAGGGAGAAGCCTCGCACCTCACTGCCCAGTACTTCCACCACGCCCACTGGCTCATGGCCGGCGCAGAACGGGGTGGGCCGCGGTATGGCGCCGCTCGCGAAGAAGATGTCGCTCATGCAGAGCGAGCTACGTGTCACCCGCACGAGCATCTGGACGGGAGATGGTGACGGTACGGCGACATCGTCGAGGATCTGGAGCGGTTTGTTGTACTCAACGACACACGCCGCCCTCATTGTCGCCCCCGGAACCGGCCCCGATGTTGAGCCCATGAGTTTGCGGAGATTCGTGTTGGTCTCTGACGAAGTTGATGGATAGATGTTTTTCCCTTGTCGTTAAGAAGGCAGTCAAATGTCCGGCCCATATACTTTGCATCACTGCTGCACACATGGCGAGCGAAAGACGCTCGTGTCTTCAGTTTAGACACAGTATTCCGAGGTATATATTCCGCCAATATCGGAATGCGACTTCGGGCTTGCAAACGAGTGTTCCTAGTAGCTCGCCCAAGTCCTTGGAAACGCCTGACGAAGATCCAAGCGGCAGCCTTGCAAAGTAGTTCAGCACACCAGTCATCAGTGCCGCCGCTATAGAATGGAAGTTTAGGTCTCGCAATTGCAGTCAACGAAGCCAAGCTAACTCGAAAGCCTCGGTGTTGTCGTACTTTCGTCATACCCCCCGCAAACATGGATTTTCCTGGAGTTGCCCTGGTGACTGGGGCTGCGTCCGGTGCGAACATCGACGCATACCTGGTGTGAGAGTTTTACGTTGCTGACCCTATACAACCAGGTATTGGGAGAGAAACAGCAATTCTTTTTGCGGTAGAGGGATGCCGGAGGATTACAATCACCGATGTCAGCGCAGAGGGTCTTGCAGAAACGGAAAGAATCATTGGCGAACGATGCCCAGGCACCGACATCTACAACACTATCTGCGACATCACTGACGAAGACACGGTCAACGCATTGATACATGGCTCGGTTGAGCATTTCGGCCGGATCGACTACTGCGCCAATGTGGCGGGTATGATATTGTTGGGAAGCCCGACCGCAGAGATGACGACCAAGTTCTTCCAAAAGCATTATGATGTCAATCTCAAGGGGCTATTCTTTTGCGAACGGGCTGAGCTGCAGCAGATGCTCAAACAAGAGCCGATGGCGTCCAAGTGCGTGAACGCGGGATGCTTAGGAAGTCGACCGAGCCGCTGACCGGGCTGTACAGAGATAGCAAGTACCCGCTGCGAGGCTCCATTGTAAATGTCTCTTCGATGGCAGGTATCGTGGCAAACAAGGCCGTGCCAGCGTATACCGCTGCTAAGCATGGTGTCATTGGCCTCTCGAAAGCGGTACGTCTCGCTATTCTCATGCTTCAGTAGAGAAAGACTGACCAATATACCAGGACGGTCTGACTTATGGAGAACACGGGATCAGAGTGAACGTTGTGTGTCCTGGGTAAGTCACTACTGTCCCTAGAGTGCCGCTATGCAATGCTCAACACTTCACGCAGAACGATCGCGACTCCAATCCTGCACAACTCTGGCAACCCCGAGAGCCAGGCGCCGCTGGTGGATAGCAGCCAAAAAGGAATCAATTCTTTGAACCGTTTTGGCGATGCTATTGAGCTCGCTCAAGGTATAGTCTGGTTATCAAGCGGGCGTGCTGCCTACGTAAATGCGGCAGTGTTGGCAATGAATGGCGGCATGATTGGCGCATGATGTACTGCATCACCCTGGAAAGATGTAGTGCATGTACGGCATTCAGCTATCCGACCTAGCATGTCCTTGTTCGTGTAAGATGCTTAGATTTCTGGGTCAGGCGCTGCGTAACCTGTAGAGGCGTAGGTTGTAAACCGCACTGTTAGGGCGCTAACAACCAGCGATGTATCGTCACGTCCCTCTGAAGGTCAGAAGCGGAGTGCATCCGTTTTGGTTCCGCTACATGCAACGGCACTGGATGGCGCCACAGCACGGAAAGACTCTTGCCCACCCGCCGCCCACCGCCCACCCCCACCTCGGCTTCCGTTCCAGTTCCACGATGTCACAAGGCCGCCAACAGTATCATAAGATCTCAGTTCTATCATTGAAGGCTTGATGAGTATCTTTGCATTCATTCACCTGCGACTCTCTACGACTTGCACCTTGCTTGGCGTTGTCAGAGACAATGGACAAACCGTACGCGTCGGGCTCAGAGCCCATCATCTCCCGACTGTTTGGCAATGCTAGCCAGCAACCGCTGCAATCACTTCTAAGCATCACTAGCGACCGATCGTATGTGACGGCGGTTGTCGCAGCATTGGTAAGTATCGAGCGAGTCCACGGCTCGATGACATCGCTGACGCATATATGTACAACAGGGCACCCACCTCCTGTTCCAGTTTCACGAGGCCGAGCCGGTTGATTGTATTGCAGCTTGGCTGGTAGTCAACCTTGGCAGCTTTGGTTACATGATAGACGCCCTACACTTCAATGCTAGCACAAGCGAGGTATTTGCAAAACTCGGCTCGCTTGCGACGATGAATGTCATATTTGCATTCACACTTCTGTAGGTCTATGCACAATGCGGGCTGCTGTTGCTGTTAGCTGACCCTTCAGGCTGTCTATGAGCATATATCGACGATTCTTCCACCGCTGCCGAAGCTTCCCAGGTCCCTTCATGGCTTCTTTCACCAAGTTCTGGGCCTTTGAGACCGTCCGAGCTGGCGAATACCACCGGACTGTGCGCGCACTGCACGACAAGCATGGTGATGTCGTCCGTGTTGGTCCACGGGAGTTAGACATCTGCAATGTGAATGCCATCCAGCCCATATTCGGTAGCTCCACCAAATGCCTCAAGGGTCCGTGGTACGAGGGTACACTCATGGGCAGCCACCATCGATTCCTACAGAATGAGAAGCCTGACGAGCACCTGTGGAAGCGAAGGATCTGGGACTCAGGCTTCAATTCCAAGTCTCTGCGCGAATTCGAGCCACGCGTATTGCACTTTGTTGACGAATTGGTCGAGGAGCTCAAGAATCAAGCCAAAGGGCCCGTCGACCTTGCTCTCTACTTCTCTTTCTTTACCTTCGACATCATGGGCGATCTTGGGTATGTTCTCAAACCAGACGTGAGCGACAGGCCTTTGCTGACTCTGCGTTCTCTAGTTTCGGCAAGCCCTTCTATATGTTGAAGGAAGGCCGGACACACGACTACATGAAGATCGTGCAGGGCTTTGCCAAGTTCAATGCATTGGTCTGCACGATACCTTGGTGCTCGAGTCTATTTGCGTGGCTTCCGAAGGACCCTAAGGCCGAATCGCTGTTCACCTTCGCCAAGGAGCGTGTCAAGGAGAGGTTGCCAAAGGGCACGACCGTTCCGGATATCTTCTCAAAGCTACTGCAGGA
>JAKLLW010000764.1:0-24371 GCA_022814695.1 Neocatenulostroma microsporum | reverse complement strand
AACACGCTAATGGACGGCTTGTCGGCTATCTGGCCAAACACGCGGACACAGATCGATGGCGTACCGCTCGGTGATGCTTGGCCTTGCGGCTCCATGCCATCGCATCCTACACATCCGTGGGAGAACATCGTGCCATTTCACAAGCTCACGCAATGGCTCACGTACTCGCTCATGGTGCCTATGCAGAAGCTTGCGAACGTACACTTCGTAGGTACCGAGCTCATGACTGGTCTACCTGAGTACAGGAACGGCGGCCTGCTCGTCGACACCGGCCTTCTAACACTAAAGCCTGAGGATGCCAAGCGCGGACTCGAGCAGTATCAGATGAACGCCACACGGCAAGGCCAACCAAACGTCGAGGTCGTGCCACTCTTCACAGCAGACGACGATGTCATCGTTGAGTGGCGTGCGCTCACGGTTGGCTTCCTCGACATGCTTCGCGACGAAGTCAACCTCCTCCTCGACCTCCGCGGCAACGACAAGCTCAGCCTCGCCCAAGTCCTGGAAGCCGGGACCTGGAAAGGTGGCCGCGAGATCGCCGAAGTCTCGCGTCCCAATACCAAGGAGCCACCGATCATGATCCTTTCCGACGGCACGGTGTTCTAGGAGAGCTCGTTGTACGAATGCGGAACGGAAGGTGTGTTTCCACCTGATTGGGACGTGGACACTGATGGCCCGATCGACGCGGAGTCTTTCACGCGCCGCTTCTCGGTGGAGTTGGAGGCTCTTCAGAAGCAGCATGATTCCAGGCGCGGAAGCGCGACGGCGGCGACGACGGCGATAGAAGATAAGAGGAGGATGCACTTCAATCCGCCTGTCGGCGATCATCCGCTGAGAGCGCACCCGGTACGGCCTCATGGGGTCAGCACCAGCGCTGGGAGCGGGAGTGGCAGCTATTACTCTGCAATCAGCTGAGTGAGCAGATGCTCGCATCCTATTATGCACATTGCATTTCTGCTTCATACTTATACTTTGAGATGGCTCTTCCGTGTGGCAACAAAAATGGGGAGCAGGCGTTCGGAGGACACAGCGTTTAGAAACTTTCGAGATACCATATAGAAGAGCACAGGGGTGGCGGACTGTTTCTGGAGCGGCGTTAGGTGGCTACGTGCGTGCAATGTCACGCTTTACGGTGGATTGTGGTAATGAGGCACGGCCGCAGATCATAAAATGTGTATAGCATTCACGCAATATGTTCGCAACACCAGTATCGTATGTAGTACCGAACCAGAGCGGCTGAAGCTGCGTATGTGCGTGAAAGTCTTCAGACCTGCAATGTTGCTTGACTGTAACTTTGCTGCTGTGCTGCCCGAGGTGTCGTTTGCCAGCTCTACCTCTTGACTGACATAGCTTTGCCCAAGCTGGATGTACTGTGATCCAATAACATTGCTCTCCACAGTTCGCGACAAGAGGGACATATACATTATGCACGAGGTCTCAGCACACCATCTCCGCCGCCCCTCGTAGCCTCCTCATGATCTTCCAATGCGTTGGTATCACCTCCGATCCACAGTAGAAGTCGGAATATGGCTAGCTCGAAGACAGCGCGTACAGACCAGACTTCGCGATCCTCACCTTCCTGTGGCGCCTGTACGAGCAGGACGGTGTCGTCGACCAGTGATCGCTCATCCATGATGACGAAAGACTCGTCATCGATGTCCGAGTCGGTGTCCCGGCGTAACTGCTTCAACCGGACGAAACACTCTTCTGAGCCTTTGCCTCTGAACGGCGAGGACGGCGAGCTGGCAGCGTTCTCTCCCAGCCCAGAGGCCTCCGTGTACGTCTCCGTCAGGCTGTCAACAAACACCAGGTCGCAGATCATCTGATCTCCATAGTCCTGGTTGCGCTCGATGAACCGGTCTTTGACCTGCTAGCAATCAGTTCCCGGTATGTATTCCCTTCGCATACGGCGAACTTGCCTCTGCGCTGATATCTGCGGCGCAGTAGACCGGAATCAGGACCATGATCGCGAAGGTGGCGGGTTCCTGCGGAGGATTCTTGCAAAAGCGATACGGCAGTCCGTGAAAGAGCACTCTGAAGGTGGACGATGGACGAAACCAAGACGCCACCAGAAATGCGGGACTGCGGCACAGCAACACCAAGTCAAGAAGTACGACACACTCTCATCAGATACGTTTTAAGGGGATTATGTACGGCTGTAAGCAATCGGTCCATTGTACTCATCTTGTCAGCGAGCTTTCAGCCTCGATAGGAACCATAGCACGTCTCCGCTGAATCATGCCCAGTAGCCCACTGCTTAAAAATATCGGTCTACGGCGCATCAGCGCTGTGCGGTAGGCTGGGCGATGCTTCCTCACGGAGCAGCTTAGTCGGCGTCGACGACGGAGAAGTCAGATCCGCACTGCGACGCTTCATCCCCGTCATCCTCGTGATCCCCGAACCCGAGCTCCGCCTTGCCATAGACATCAATCTCAGCCTTACGCTTAATGTCTTCCGCCCTATCCGGCTCCTTGTTATCGTCTCCGCATTGGCGCTCTTCCTCCTCCGCCTCCATCACCCCCGCCTTGGCGATCATACTGTCCACACGCCCGTCGACCTCGTCCTTCTCGTCCATCTCGCTCATAGTCTGTACCATGGCCTTCTTCTTCGCCTCCAGCTCAGCGCCCGCCATCGCGATGATCATACGGTCCACCCGCTCGGTTTCTGTCTCTTCTCTCTCATTCTTCCCGCCCGCATGCTTCAGCACTGCGCTCCCAGCGATCTCTGCAGCCTCCTCGCCCTCCTTGCCCGCCTTGCGTCCAGCGACCTTAGCATGGTCGTCCGAATCCGGCGGCGCCACTCCGGCATCAGTACCCTCCGCACTGGTGGCTTCCGTCTCCGTTATCTCCGACCGGCTTGCGCCCCTAGGCAGCTCGACATCGATAGCTCCGTTCTCGCTATCTACCGCACCCAGTAGAGTCGCTTCACTCGCCTCCAGGACCTTCTTTTCGAGCGTGGACAAGTCGGAAACCGGGCTCGACTCGGTCTCGTGGACTTCAACCGGAAGTTTCGGCCGCGACGACATAAACACGGGTACGGAAGGGCTGAACTTGCCAGCAATCCTGCAAACGCCTGCCGTTTGCTTCTGCAGGGAGCTGACCGTATTCTCCAGATCAGCGACCGTGCGCTGGTTGCGGTCTTCCGCATCTTGCTTCTCATGCCTGAGTTGCCCGAGCTCGGAGCGCGCGGTGTTCGCTTCATGGCGAGCCTCCTCAAGGGCTGCAACAAGACTCCTGTTGCTTGTCGTGAGCTCCGCAACCTCCGACCGAAAGCCCGCCACTGTCTCCTTCAGCTCGTTGATAGTACTCTCATTGCGATCCTCCACAGTCTGCTTCTCACTGGTAATCTGCTCTATCTCGGAGCGTAGAGTCTTCACCTCGTTTTGCGCCTGGGCCGCTGAAGTCATCATTTCCTTGACTTGGGTCATGGTTGAAGCAGCCTCGGCACTGATCCTCTTGCTCTCCGCGATCTCCGCATTCTGCTTCGCGACGATGCTCAGTAGATCAACTTCCTTGGACAGGTGAGTGAACGAGGTGGAGAGAGCCGTTGTCGTGGTGGCGAAGCCTTCCTTCAGCACGGTGACTTCTTTTGTGAAGCCAGCGTGCGCTTCCGGGATCTGAGCGGCAGTGGTTGTTTTGATATCAGCGATGCTCGTGCTGGTAGACGTCTTCAGCTTCGCGAAGCTTGCACGCAGTGCAGCGAGCTCTTTGGTGAAGCCATCCTGCGCTTCCGAAATCTTGTTGGTGGTGGAGGCCTTGATATCTGTGACACTCCTGTTGGTGGACGTTATCAGCATGGTATTGTTGCTGTTGGCGGTGGCAAGACGCGCGTCAAGATCCTTGATCCGGTCGTAAAGGTCTTCGATCTTGTCTATGGCAGCTTCCTCCAGGTTTGTGAACCGTTGTAACGAAGCATATGCAACCTCTTCATCCCTTGAGGAAGCATACACGATGTCGCGCATGGCGGAGTCGATCTGGGCTGTGGTAAGGTGGTTCAGGTGCGGATCTTTGCTCCACTCAGCTGCGGTCTGCTTAAAGCATATGGATGCTTTGAAGGCGTGGTCTACTGTCTGGCCATTGGTCGTCTTGTACAGCCTGAAGTAGCGGTAACCTTTGTGTGTAGAGGTGACAGTGTACTCGCCCAGAACGCGGTGGCGGTAGGACTTGCAACAAGTCGCTGCCAACTCGGTAGAGCTTAATCCCGGCATACTGTATCGTCGCGAATGTGTTGATCGGCTTCAGCGCCCTGCGGGTGGTTGAGCTGTTGCGCTTGACGTGCGGTAAGTGGGCAGACAAAAGTCGTCGAGTTCCTGGTGGGGTGGGTGCTGTTGATTTGCTGCAGAAAAGTGGAAGCAGATGCGAGGGCGAGGTTTCTGCATGTAAGTGCAAGAGCTGTTCTCCTACTCAGGGAAGCAGCGCACGGACTTACAAACGGGTTCGAACTGCATTCACATGTCAAACGGAAGGTGGGACGCGGAGTGAATGGTGATGTGGGGTTGGGCGGTGGCTTCCATCGCAGCTGGGAAAGGAATCAATACGGACGTTAGACGTGTACCTTGACCAAAGTGCACGTCGGAGGATGACTGCTCAGCAAGCGCCCCCAAGGGTTGGTGAAATAATTCATCGCTGGTCGACATCTCCGTTCCTACAACGGCGCAATCGGCCACTGGATTGCCTACCCGGAGTATTAGGACCAGGGGAACGAGGAGAACGTGAAGAGGTGCAGTTGAGAGATGCAGCGTGTCTTTCTTACCAGCGTCCTGTCTTTTTAGCCTCCGTCGGCTTCTTAGAAGACTTACGACTCTGAGAAACCTGTCGGCAACGATTTATTTCCCCGACCTTTACTCTCGTCATGTATGTACCGATCCGCGTTTGAGAAGATGTGTATAAAAAGGACCTTGATGCTCTACCTATAACCGCCAAGCTGTCGCCGCACATGGAAACGGTTCCATGTTCTTCGTGCATTGTGAGTCGGCAGACTTGATGGACGTTCCACGATGCTAGATGGGAATTGTGCAGCTGGTCTAACCGTCCCCGAAAATCATATGGTGGTGAATTTTGACGCCAGACAGTGCATGTATAGGTTGGTGATGGGTTCGGAGAGGTTGGAGAAGAAAGAGACAGGCGAGAAGGGGGCGGTGGGGGGATGTCGCGCATATCTATGTCAAACTCCTGGGGAAAGCTTGTTTTCCACTAGCATCTTGGCAGGGCCCTAGCCGATCGTTTCAGCCTCATTCACATGAACGGCATGCTCCAGTGGGGGCCAATTGCGTGATATTGAGCTGCTGAGATGCCGCACATGTTCTCTCCCTCACCCAAATCTCCGGCAAGGCTGGCACTTGCTTTCGTTCCACCATGACAAGGAATCACGATCGTTAAACTAGGCTTGGGTGCCGTATGCTGCGATGCTCATCTCCACCTTCACATCGCCGCGCAGGCTGGCCCTGCTGGCTATTACGGCCTTCATAGCCGCCATTATACTTATCCGTTCCACTTCATACAACGAGTACCTGCCACGATACGACTTACCAGGCTGGCCCTCACATGGCGAGGAAGAGCAGAAGAGCAGCTTGGAGGAGGATCAGCAGGCGTCGGGAAGAGTCGAGACAGCGTCAGCGTCAGCGGCTGGCTCAAGATACCCGGGTGCAGAGCAAAGGAGCAGTGGTAGCGGGGACGCGACCATCACTGCCATACCTAGTGGCAGTATAACCAGCACAGGCGACGCTACGGTTTTGTCTGCCAGCACGACCACAAGCGAAGAGTTCGTAATCGTCACAGGTTCCGGCCATCAATTCAGGGTATACCCAGACAGGACTTCAGACCTTGGCGAGATACCAACAGAGCAGGCGTCCTCCACTTCCATAGACCCAGAAGCGACACCTACCCTTACCTCCAACAGCACCACCGTCGAGCCCGTAGACACTTCGCAGCATGAACACAATGTATCGCAGCAGATGACCCACGATCAGATACAGGACACCATCAAATCATTAATCAAGTCTTGGCAGCCCGTCACGATCGACGGCCACGAGCCGCCATACGAGGCTTACCGTGACAAGGATTACGATCCCAATCTATGGGAGGGCTTTGGGTACGACAATGACTTCTACATCAACAATGGCGTCAAGAAGCTGCAGGAAGACCATCCAGGTATGCGATCAGAGCAGCATTTACCGTATTCAGCTTCGAACACTTCGCTATCGAAAGGTCGTCACAGAGGGAATATCGTGCCCTGCGACGGTGCCCGTGGCAAGTTCCTGAACGACAGCGTCGAAGATATGATGAAAGTCTGGTCCGCACTACCGCACGGGTTTCCAACTGCAGCCATTGGCGAAGCAAACGCCATCGGAATTGACAGCAACCAATGTTTCGACCGCTTCAACCGCTTCGGGCCTTACGGCTACGGTCAGGGCGAACGCAACCCGGTCGAGGGCTGGGAGCGTCCAACCGTGAGAATAGACTGGTCTGGCGTGCATTGGGGTCAGCTGCAGGACCAATGCCTCGTCGCAAACGAGGAAAGGTTCTCGAAGAGCGCCCGACAGCCTACAAATCTCACGCCAGGTAAAGAGATGCCGAAGGACGATGGCGACCTGGACAAAGCGGCGGATGCGGCGAACCCGAAGTATCAGGCTCGGACGGCGGTTCTCTTGAGGACGTGGGAAGGGTATAACTACACTGAGAACGACCTGATGTCTATCCGCGCTATGATCACGGAGCTGTCTCTGCTGAGCGGAGGAGAGTACCAGGTCTTTCTTCTTGTGGCTTTGGGAACGGGTAATGACGCTGTCTTCGATAACGAGACGATGCGGGATGATATTCTGAAGCGAGGTGTTCCGCGTGAGCTTCGCGATATCGCTATCCTTTGGGATGAGAAGCTTATTCAAGAATGGTACCCGAAAGTCGGAGAGTGGGGAGAGCGTTGGATGGAGTACATGCCCGTCCAATGGTTCAGTGAAACGCACCCAGAATTCGACTTCGTCTGGAATTGGGAGCCTGACACCAGATACACGGGCAACCACTATGAGTTCCTGGAAGCTGTCTCCGACTTTGCAAGGAAGTTACCCAGGAAGTACCTCTGGGAACGAAATCAGCGGTTCTTTATACCTGCTGCTGGGTATGGCACTTACGACGAGTTCGTAAACGATACCATCCGCGCAGTGGATGCCGGCAAAGCTGATGAGACCCTCAAAACTGTCTGGGGCCCCCAGCCCTACCGCCAAGGCAGTGAGCATTTAGTCCAGGGTCCTGCACCGCCTACAAAGGATGAGGACGACGCTTTTGAATGGGGTGTGGATGAGCCAGCTGATCTCATCACCTTGTCCCCGATCTTCGACCCTACGCACACGGAGTGGCAGCACAGAGACAAGATCTGGAACTTCATTACTAGTGTCCGCCCGCATTTCACTGATGCAGATCCGGAGGATAAGGCGTTCGTACATCCAAACTCTGAAGAGATACCTCGCCGAGCTTCCATTGGGACGCTAGTGAGGATGAGTAAGAAGCAGTTACATACTATGCACCTAGCCAATGTTAAGGGCAAGGCTATGGCTAGTGAGATGTGGCCTTCCACTATCGCTCTCCAACACGGGTTGAAAGCTGTGTACGTCCCTCACCCGATCTGGACAGATCGCAACTGGCCAGCGTGGTACGCAGACGCTGTCCTCAACTCCAATGCCAATAGACCGGCACAATGGGGTCAACAAGCCGACTCCGTGTACAACCCCGATCGCTCCCATAACTTGGCAGGTCTGAGCTATGCGTTGGAGTCCGAGTTCCCGACCGTGCTGTACAGACGCTGGCTGGGCTTTCCGGCTTACGAGGAGGAGCCCGTGAGCCCCATCGACGGTCTTGGCGGCAAGACGTTTGAAGAGAAAGGCTTCATTGTTGATCTTGGGAATGGAGCAGAGAGGGGCGATTTTGTGGGCGGGAAGGGGAGGAAGTGTTTGCCGCCTATGCTTCTGCACCCGGTGAGGAAGGTGCAGGAGATGGATGAGCCGGGGGAGAGGGAGTTTATGGAACCTGGTGGTAGATAGTTGTGAGAAGATGGGTTACTGGGTTAGGGTCTCGGTTTGGATCTTTGCATAGCGTTGGAGCTGGATGGGTTATTCTGGATATGGAGGTATGGGGTATGTATATTTATGTGCATGTTACGATGTATGATACTCATGAGACTGTACGCTATCTTCGAGTGGCGTACTACTGTGTTTCGACTCAAGCCTCCCGAGTACAGCCCAGTTATGACCGATCTGTACTTGCCGAATTTGCCTTGGTCACTTCCCACCTACTTAGCTTCTTTCGCCGCCAATCTGCCTGCTCATGCCCTGCCGACAAGGTCTTGTGAGCCTGTTCTTTCCTGGAAGATTCGATCATCGCCTGGTGTACCTGCTGTCAGCTGCTGAAATGGCTCTACCGGGGTGTTGCTAGGACGTGGCGCTTGTTGTTGCCTTCCAGCTGGCATCCCTGCTGCCACTTTCTTGAGCTGGGTGCGGTGCTTGCCATACATGAGATCTTTCTTTCACACAAAAGCAGCACTCGGCCTGGCGTTACTTCCTGATGCGACCCCTACTGAGCCCGCTCATGCCTGTACAACAGCCTGCGCCTTCTGTAATCACTATGTTCCTGCTCTACGTACCTGGCTATGGATGTATTCGTCTTTCCATTCATGTGACAGTCTGCTATTGCCAGTCAGCTCGATGTTTACATTGTGCCTCTTTATAAGCCAGCATACTTCCCACCTCTACTCTTCCTGTCCTTCGTCCTCACACCTCACCACGCAGTTCGTTCTCTTTCTCTGCATCCAACCCTACACTACTCGTCAGCTACTCTCTTCATGGCCAACACACACCCGCACCCTCGTTCTCCATCTCCGTCACCAGCCTCGCCGGCATCCTCCCCAGTCCACCACTCTCACAGCAATCCGACGCAACCGCTTCGGACCTCGGCACTTCTTCAGCATCTCGCCACGGTCACCGGTCACCCAGTATACCGCGGCGGAGCATGTTCTCTCATCATCGGTCTTCCGCTTCGCAGTCGGACTGTTATCATTCAAAGGCGGGTGACCTTCCCTATGCGACGTGCTACGGCACCCTAACTAGTGTTTTTCTTTTCTGATAAGCTCCGGCTATGATGAGATTTTATCTGTCGAAGGGATTGTTGCTCGCTCGGCTTCGGCTGCCTTCATTCTTTCTTTCACTCCTCAGGTCCAACATCGACACGCGCATCACCATCGACATCCGTTTCAACATCCATACTCGCAAGCACCGGCACTCGCAAACATCGACATCCCAGTATCGGACCAGAGTGCTGCGGACCTCAGTACCAGTCGATCATTCAGCCACACGAGGCAGCTGGTGACTTTCTCATCCTCGGTCTCCGAGAGCCAGCATCAGTGCAGCGACACCTATGCAGGCCTTCCGCAGCCTTCGCACGACTGCTCGCCCTGGAGACAAGCAGCGTAGGTGAGTTCACCGATCCGAATGTTGACCAGATCCAAGCTGACCCAGCATCCAGATGTCTCACAGCCAAACTCCGAGAGGAGGACTAAGAAGCCGAGATCTCAATTGCAAGGTACACAATCGGAGCTAGCTGAGCAGCCATCGCTGAATTAGAGATCGTCGTCAGGTGCCTTTGGTGGGAAAGAGAACCTTTCGCCAGTCACGCCGGACACAGAGTCAGGTGCCCAGATCGCTTTCTCACTGGCCTCGGACGCCATTCACAACATCGATCTCAGTTTCACCATCCCCGATCGAGCCACCAAGACGTCCGCTGGCCGGCAGACGACGCAACGGCAACGTGGAGACTTCGGTATGTCACCGCCATCCCAACCTTGGCCAGGGTTTCTGGAACCAGCCAGGCGTACAACCGCTGCTATTTGCCATACTTTCGGCGTGGAAAACCAGGAAAGCAGGTGAGACAAGCTGCCCCTCACAGACCGGCTAGACAAGGCTAACCAGCACACAGCCGTCTCACTGCCCGCGTGCCCTGGATACCGTCGACCTCTCTATCACCATCTCCGGTCGACTTGCCAACCATTCGCGTGCGAGGATACGTCCCGTACGGTCCACAAGCAGTCCGCACGGCTGAGAGCGGACAAGGCCTGGTGCGTACCGCTCGTCTGTCTTCATTCCTCGCATCCCGCTGACATCTCAGCAGGTGTCATCACTGCCAACCATCACCTCCGGCCACTAACATGAACACTACCACCCCCCCTCACCACCTTCAACCACTACCAACATCCACAGAACACACTCGGTTTCGCGCGAAGGCAGAACCAGGACATGAGCCGGCGGATTGACGGGTTACAGGCGGTCAAGCGGCGACGGACGTCTCGCTATCGGGTCGAAGGATGCTGAAAGGAGGGTGATGTTGTCCCTGGGACTCGGAACGAGAGTCATTATTCGTCGATGGGGAGCAGGTGTTGGGGAGAAGAAGGATGGCTTTTCGTATGCAGATAATGATCGAGGGATGCGGCACGCGGGGAGGAGAGAACCATGGTAGCAGTGGAAACGATCATGCACCTTATTCCACACCTCGCCTTGCCTTTGAAATTCTTGCCCGAGCCCAGCTGTAAAACAACATAAGATGAAGGGAAAGTGCAGTAGGGTAGTAGACTACTAGCACGACGCTGCTCATCATGGCGTGGACAGAAGGATAGGTTCTTGCTCGCGCCTGCACTTTCGTCGCTCTCAAAATGGAAGCCGATCAGGCTGTACTCTGCCAGGCGCACAGCAACGTCTTCACATGCTCCTTGAGGTCGCAGAGGCATCCGGCAGCATGTCGGGGTCGCAGAACAGCGGAGCAGATCCTTCCGTCTCCATACCATCGTCGATGTGCGCCGCAGCCCTCATCGCACAGTACCCATCTCGCCATGTCTTCTCCCAAGCAGCATTAGCATAAGCTGGCCTTAGGGGACAGTCTCGTGAAGTCGGAACAAAGTCCAGACCGTCCAAGTGTACAAAGTTGGTGTCAAGCGCCAACCGTCCAACCTCCAAATCCAGCTTGCATTCAAGATCGCGGCTAGATCGGCTCAGTGAGCCGTGCGTCGACCAGGGTTCACGATTCACTTCGGCAGCGGTGATAGGTACCGGGAATCGGGCCTGCCGCTTCGTGGAATCGTGGCCCAGAACTCTTCACAGAAGAAGCTACAACCAACTCACGCGGCTGCGGGAGGATGGACGATGTCACTACTCACTATGGATTGAGGTAGGTCTCGTTGTCTCTACGTCCACTATCTCGTTCTCTACTACAGTCCTTACGCCTGTTTGAGCTTTCCTTCCGTAACCCGTTAATACATTCATAAACCGTACACAGGCAAGATGGCAGCAATGGAGAAAGAGATGGGCAAGGTGAGGGACGGGATACCGCTGGAATCGCATCACGAACCCTCGATCACAGTCACCAAACGAACAGACCGATCGATGCGCATGTTCATGCTACAGCACTTCATGAAGCCCATAGCCAGCCACCTCATCAAACCCCGGAAGGAGATGGACGGAGGCTCACCGCAACTAGAACCGCACAAAAAGGCCCAGAAATGGTGCGATATACACGAGTGGCAGGTGGAAGGATTCTACATCTACGACCTCCTACCGAAACAACACCATGTCCGCGGCAGAAAAGAAGAGCAAAGACGTAACAAGCGACTCTACTACTTCGCCGGCGGCGGCTGGCAAATGCCTCCCTCAGGCGAGCACTGGCAGCTCGTCGCCGAGATCGCGCGGAATCTGCCCGACACCACGGTCAGCATAGTCAGCTACCCATTAGCTCCCAACACGCCCGCTCCAGTCTGCTTCCCATGGCTCATGAACCTGTACCACACGCTGCTTAAGAACGCCGAAATAGAAGACGAGAAAGTGATATTAGCCGGCGACTCGGCAGGCGGCAACATCATTCTTGCTATGACTTTACATGCTCTTCTGGAAGACCCGAAGAGCCGTGTTCCAAGCGCCTTGTTCGCTATAAGTCCTTCCACGGATCTGAGGCGGCATAATCCTGAGATCCCAGTTGTCGCCAAGAAAGATCCCATCTTGACCATCCCGTTCATCAATGCTACCGCGCAGAAATGGCGTGCGGACTGGGACCCTTGCGATCCTCGCATCTCGCCACTGTACGCCGATGTGTCGCCGCTAGCAAGGCGGGGCGTGGAAGTGCATGGCGTTGTAGGGAGGTACGATATCCTTGGGCCGGATGCGGTACTTTTCAGAGAGAAATGCAACCAGGCGTTTGTAAAGGGGAGTTGGTTGGATTGGGAGAAGCAGATGCATTGTTTCCCGCTGATGTGGAGTTTTGGGCTGCCTGAGGGCAAGCAGGCTAAGGACTTCATCATCGAGGTTTTGAAGAAGTGTTGATCGAATTGTGTGAGGTTGCTTGGAAGCATAGCGAGGCGTTGGGAGGGCTTGGAAGGCATATGGGACGCTTGCGAGCGTGGAGTCACTTGGTTTAGAGGATGGGAGGCCGCGCTTGTCATCTGATTCGGCTTTGACGAGTTTACGACCTTTGTACCTTTAGCGAGGCGTTGGCGGCGTATGTCTTGACGCTGGATCGCAGATACTCTGGGTAACCTGGTAAACTGTTTCTTTGCGTTTCATTTGTACCGAAGAAGACGAGTGAGGACATGGCACTAATTTCGGGCTTCATGACTCCGATTATGGTAAGTCAGTAGGAGCCATAGTTTGCGAGGACAGTGGCCATTTCTTTCTATACTAAAGCTCCATCAAGTCCCTTTCTCGTGTACAGTATCAGGTTCTTGCATTCGGGAGCGACACAAGGACTTCACACTCGCAACAACGAGAGCAGGCAGTGCAAACCACGCGAGCAAGACGCACGCCAGGATTTCACACTCACAGAGACGAGACGGGACAGAACAGTACCACAAAGCGAGACCGAACGAAACGAACGCGCAACCTCACCAAAGTGCAACTCTCAAAAGCGTGACTTCACCAACGCACAGCGCAACAGCACCAAGATGGACTCCCAACCCAAGGACAAGCGCGTCTTCCGCCTCAGAGTCATACCCAAGCCCGAAAGGGCCCCAAAGACATACAAGCTCACCCTCGACGTATCAGATGAGATGTCGCCACAGGTGTTGACGTACGTCGACAACCAAAACAATTACATGGTGGCCAGGGAGTTCTTGAACCAACACGTAGGAAAACTGCACTCTTCCGAGCTCCGGTATGCTGTCGCTGAGCTCATTTGGAACCAGACGGGCGGCCAGGTAACCAACGAAAACGAAGTACAGACGACGGTGAGTACACCGCTGCCGTCGAGTATTGCGGCGTTCGTGGCAGACGAGGCGAAGAGCGCAAAAGGTGGAGATGTGCGGGCACGGGTAGATGCCAGCAAGGGTGCCACAGAGGCTGTCAGCCAAAAGAGAAGGAGAAAGTCGGATTTAGACCCGGCAGAACGTCCTCTGGCGCTGAGATCGACCGAAGCGGTGGCGAGATTGAAGGAGACGCTAAAGCTTACGCGTTTGGGTCAGCCAGAGCTCTCGCTACCAGCACAGGAGCCTGCGGCCCATGAGCAGTCTGCTAGCGCAGACTCGGAGACGATGTCCTACGGAGATGCGGCGTCCGGGAGAGACGTCACGATGCCTGACGGGAACCGGATAGGGAAAAGGATAGAATCTTTGAGGAAACGGGTAGATGCTGCTAATAAGTCAAAGAAGCGACATCCCGAAGGCGATCTGCTGAACGATTCAACATCCCTCCCGAAGCGACTAAAGCTGGTGCCTGCTAGTCCGCGAAACCTCTTGGGCCCGGCAGGAGAGGCTGCACCACGCGAGGAGGCTGTCGGTATAATAGCAGAGAAATTGTCCACCGGAGAAAGGGCGCCGCGGACAGACTTGGAGACGGATGAGGATCCCACGCCCCCAGAAGAGAGTGTCAACAAGGGCCAGAGCGCTTTGGAATCGACGCAAGACAGTCCTGATGCTCTTGGCTTGAAGCTAGAGTTGCAGTTGCTCAAAGGAGTTATGGAGAAGTTGGCGAGGGAGAATGCGAGATTGCGCGCGGAAGCGAAGGGCGGGAAGGACGAGAAGGACGGCAAGGACGGCAAAGGAACGAACACAGGGGATGATGAAGATGGAGACACGGTATTGTAAGGGAGCACCGCGGGTAGGTCGGGATGGTTCTTAGTAGGCTGCCAAGGCTCATTAGCAATGCGGTAGCGTGAGGGCCTTTGTGGTGGACTCCGGAACGCAACAGGCAGTAAAGCGGTGGAAAGGGAAGCAGAGTGAGACGGTCCGAGAGTGGACGATAGAGAAATCGGACCAGAAGTGATAGCTGACGTACTCCTTCTACGCCGCTCCTTATTCGTATCCTACACATTCCACCGTATCGTACAGTATTCGTCGTCATTCACTCATGAAGTCTATTCCTGCCTTCTCAGCACACTAGTAAAATCAAGCGGAGAGTCTGCCTGCCAACTCATCTACTCGCCTCCAAAGAAGTCACTAAGTGTATCAGCCCAGCCCCCTCCACCCTCACCCCCAGCCCCGCCTTCGCCACCAGCACTTGGTGGCGGTGGTCCATCGCCTGGGTCATCCCACCAATTCTTCTCTTGTTCGGCGGGCGGTGGCTGCTGCTGCTGCTGCCCACCAATCCCGCCCTGCTGGTTATCAGGATCAAACACCGGCTCGTTCGCAGGATTACTGCTGTCGCCATAGGCACCCCGCTGCATGGCCTCATACCCCGCCATCGTCCCTGCACCTGCAATCGCTCCTTCACTTCCTGCGGCGCCGGAGATGCCTCGTCCTGCTGCGCCGACTGCACCGGCACCGCCTTCTGCGGCACCTACTGCTCCCGCCTCGCCTGCAGCTCCCGCACCTGCGCCTGCGGCGCCACCTTCGGCTGCTCCGCCACCCATACCAGGAAACCATAGGGGCATGAACCCACCATGACCTGCGCCGGAGTGGCGGGAGAAGTAATCAAAGTCTATGTTCACAGCCGTAGCTAGCATGACGGCGCGCTGATCGAGCGTCATAGCCGTTGCATCCCTTTCATACCTTCCCACCTCCTTGCCCTCAGCGTTCTCGAGCACGGAGGACTGTGCGGCAGAGTCCATTCGAAGGGCGTAGACACCAGTATCCGTGAAGATCTCTCGTGCGAAGCCAGCAAAGTTGCGGTTGACCGAGCCGATGAGGCTCTGATCTTCGGCGCGCAAGTTGAAGTTCCAGGATAAGAACGGCTCGTTCACGTGGGCGAACTGAGACATCCCTGCTTCTATTGCTTGCTCGGGGGCTTTAGATTCTGTGAGGGCCATGGTGTCTGAGGCTGGCTTCTCGCCAGACTCGATGCGAGGGGTGCTCTCCTCCTCTGGGGCAGAGTCCAGAGGTCTGTAGGTGAACAAGTTGTACTTCCGTCTCAACGGCGCCCACTGCTGTTTCGCCTCCCCAATGATCCGCATCTCCTCCAACTTCAGCGGTGATACTTGCGCTACAGCACCTTGCTGTGTCACTGAGCTAGCACTTGTTCCCTGCAGCGCCGAGCTCTCCTCGGTGCCTTGATACCCACCTTCTGGCACACAATCATAGATCCTAATCTTCGAATTGATATAAGCAAACGGCCGATGAATCCTCAGCACCTCCCTCTCCTGCGCATCAAAGATGTGCGTCGTGAAACTCCTGTGTGTCCTAAAGATCTGCCTGGACATAGCGGAGCCTATACCGTGGTCTTGTTCGGCGATGTAGCCGATTGTCTGGCCAGACCCGTTCATGATAATGTACCGGTTGGCTTGCTCGAAGCCGAGCATGACGTTCATCATCTCCAATTGTCGCTGGATGACCAAGCTGCTGTTACCCAAGAGGGAGAGGGCCGGGTGTTGAGCTGGGAGAACACCATGAGGGTCGTTGGGGATATGGACTTCGGAGACGAGGTCTGAGGTGTCGGATTCGGCGAGGGTGGTGGCGAGTTGGGTGTTGCGGCCGACTTGTGGCTCTTGTTGTTGCTGGTGTTCGGCTTGTTGGTTGGCATTGTGCTGTTGCATCCGTTTTGTGAAGGCTTCGTTGCTGTCGTCGTCGTTCTCTCGCTTGCCCGCCCATGGACGATCGCGTGGTGGTGGTTTTTGTAGCCATCTCTTCTGCTCTACCCGTCTAATCGCAGTCCTCGTCGTTCGCCGCGAGGTCAAGCCTGAGCCTACAGCTCTGGGAAGGCGGAGAGACCATCTTGCTTTCGACATCTTGGAGACAGATGGAAACCGATGATAGAACTGTCTGCTTGAAGTGTTTCGAATCTCGATAGTCAACGCGAGAACGACGCCATCGCCTCCGAAGCTCTCGGCCCCAGACGGAGTACGGTCCGCTCCCTCCTGCCGCTTCCGGAAAAGCCATTCTCCAATTGAAGCTCAGTCATGCCGTTACTCATCTGGCTCAGTCAACACCGCGCATACCCGAAGGACCCGATACTTGGACATACAAAGGCTACAGAGGACTGAAAAACTCAAATTTCCAGGACATAGCTGGCCATGGCGGGAGCACCGGTGGCGAACGGCCACCCACCCGAAGAAGCAAAACCAGAGACGAAGACAGAATCAGAACCAACTGGCGCAGTCCCAACTCCCAATGGCACCCCAACGCAATCAAAGAAACCAGCCGCCACGGCCAAATCGCCACGAAAACCTCGAAGAAAAGGCCCAACCTTCGCCCAAATCCACAGCAAACCCCTCCCCTTGGAAATCCACCCACTCCCAGCATTCCAGCCCTCAAACCCCCTCTCACTACTCCGCCTGTGCTATATCTACATCTCTCACCTTCTATCCCCTCCCTCATCTCACCCTTCTGCCCCCTACCTAGGCCACTTCTCCCCAGAAACCCGGAGCATCCATGTCACGGACCCAACTCACGTTCGAGCCCTATGGGAGATGGGTTTCTTCGGCAAAGGGTCCCTGTCGAGGTCCGAACCTAGCTGGCTCAATCGCGAGAAGGCGAGGATTAAGGCTGAGAGAGGCGGTGGCGGGACCGCGGAGGAAAATACTAATGCTAGACGAGAAGAGAGGAGGATGTTCAAGATGGAGAGGGCGAGGTTGGAGAGAGGGAGGATCGAGCGGCAGAGGGCTGTTGAGGAGGGGAGGATGAGTGTTGAGGAGGCTGAGGTTGCTAGGTTGGAGGCGGAGGGGGAAGGGGAGGGGAAGGGGGCTGACGATGAGACGACTGCGGAGGGAGGGCCAACGGACGATCGACTTTTGGAGACGATTGAAGGGCTTGAGAAGGGTACTGGGACGGTGAGACGAGTACCTGACGCCGAAGTCATGAATCCCGCTACCGCGCAACCAGAAGAGCCACCTTTGCCGAACGGCAATGCTTCAGCGCCGATAGCGAAGACTACAGAAACAAAGACAACCGAGGCAGACGACGACCTGGATTCCGCCGAACCCGACATCAAGAACCAAGAACATCTCCAACTCTCCCTCGAAGAAGCCTTCTTCCTCTCCTACGCATTAGGCGTTCTAGACATTGTCTTTCCAGACGGGCCCTCCGGAACACGATCGCAACCACTGGAGTTACTGTCGCTCTTCGCGACCCACTCCTCCTTCGCCTCCATCACTATTGCCACCAACAAAGACAAAGGCCCACCTATCTCCTCCCTAACCCTCCCAAAACCCTCCATAGCAATAAACTCACAAGTCCTCCACGCCCGCGCAGTCAGCCACGCCATAACCGCCGCCCCTCTCATCAAAGACCCTACAGCCTCTGCGCTCGCCGTTCCTGAAGACGCTCCGCCATCAGCTCTTTCTCCCTCCTTTGGCCCTTCGACTTCCGTGGAGCAGATGCTACCAGAGCCGGATAATCAGTTTATGCTGAACTACGTCGTCTACCACCATTTCCGCTCCCTAGGATGGGTTGTGCGCCCTGGAGTGAAGTTCGCGGTCGATTACCTTCTTTACAACAGAGGGCCGGTGTTTAGCCATGCGGAGTTTGGGGTGCTTATTATGCCTTCCTACACCGACTCGTATTGGGAGACGCCGAAGGGGAAGCAAGAGAGAAGGGTTAAGGGAGAGAAGGATTGGTGGTGGTTGCATTGTGTGAATCGGGTGCAGAGTCAGGTTAAGAAGACGTTGGTGCTTTGTTATGTTGATGTGCCTGCTCCTATAACCGCAGATGGAGAGGAAATAGGGGGTGGGGATGAGGTTAGTGTGAAGAGGTTGCTGAGGAGATATAAGGTTAGGGAATTCGTTGTTAGGCGGTGGACTGTCAATAGGAGTCGAGACTGAGTGGCAGCGGCTCGCTGGCTTCGTGTGAAGAGAGCAACGTCTTAGCCATTCGCACGCGGAATCTAGCATGTGTGCAACACAGACTCCACGCTTGCCAACCCATTGCGTGGGGACTTTCCTCACTTCATCGCCTGCCCCAACAACAGCCGACTCTTCCTACCAGCACCAGCATTCTTCTACTCTCGAAACCCACATATAGACCGGAGGCTCGAGATCGGCCGTACGGTATGTATCCTCGTGCAGCTGCGGCTCGCCGGCTCCTCAGCGCACCTGCTTAAAGAACGCCTGAGCCGCAGCCTTCCCACCGGTTTCATCATCAAGTGCGATCAGCAAGAGCTGTCTTGCAAACTCTCCGTGCTGACCGCCGGACGACCACATTGCAATGACCGCGCAGCGCGCAGTCCACCACTCATGACGTCGAACCCCTCTCTCATTCGCATCCTTCATCACCTAGCCCAACGTCACTACACGCCCCGAATCGCAACCCTCGCCCCCCGCCATCATACACTTCGGCAGAACGTCGGCAATCCAACATCATTCCTATATATTAGACCAAAGATTTCTCCAGCATCCACAGCGGTCAAAACGCTTCAATGGTTCTCCGGAAACAGTAGGATGAGACTTAGCGCTAAATCAAATCGGCATGTGCGGCTTTCCGGCTTTCGCCTCGGGTTAACCAGCACCTGGGTTCGACCGGCCACAAGAGACGCTGGTTTGGGGTTGAAGCCTTTCGGGGTCGGTTCCTTTTTGCCTTCTCTTCTCACCAGCCAGCATTTGGGGGTGAGTGGATGGTGGTGGTGAATTCGAGGGAGTGATTGAACATTGAACGTTGGTTCTGGGTACAATGATTGGGTGGATGGGTGGAGGGCATTTTGTGTTTCACCGCACGGCGCAATGCCAGCAGCTGTAGCATACTGTCATTCCATAGCTCCAGCTTAGCCGCTGAAGGAGAGTTCTACGACTTCATAGCCTCCCTCAACAACGGCCCAACTTTCTTCCTACTAGCGCTCACGTTCTTCTGCTCCCAGATCCAAACCTGGGGCACCTTGTTGCCCGTCTCGAACTCGCTTTCCGCCAGCTGGAGCTCTCCAGATGACCGCTGAACAAAGGCTTTGGCGGCGTCACTTCCTTTGCTATCATCGAGGGCGATGAGCAATAGCTGTCTGGCAAAGTCTCCTGACGCAGTAGTGAAAGCTGTCATGATGGCGAAGAGGTGCAGTTTCCGCTCCCTCGCGAACGACTTTAATGCTTCGGTGAAGTCACTACCGTCGGCTTTGCTCTGCAGGTAGGAGATGGGTTTGACGACAGAGCTTATACCGACTGTCAACTCGCCTTCGGTCCACTGTTTATAGTCCTTCCTCAGAATGTCGTCGAGGGAAAGACTGTCTAGGTCGCTCTTCGCGGTTTTGATTTCTTGAAAGAACTTCTCCCGATCGTAGTCCTTCCCCATCTTAGGACTAACACCAATCTTCGCCTCCAAGAACCTCACCGCTTTGCGATCGTGCTCAGTAACTTTACTCTCATCCGTAAGGTTATAAGTATCGATCAACACACCCCCCAATGCCAGTTTCGCTACTTGAGCATCCCAGGTAGAGGTATACGCCGTATCGTCCGTTACCCCATCAGAACTTTGAGCGTTCGCAGCGCCTACACTTGATGAGGCGGATGATATTTCGTCCCAGGTGGGGCGGAGATGGTTGATGACGAGACTGCTGCAACTACCAGATTTCTCGATTATGCGTGGAGAAGCTGAAGCAGGAATTTTGTTCTCATCGTCGTGGTGATCGATTACTCCGGTCACTGAGTCGGAGTAATGTTGCGACAATGGGCCGGTGAGGGCGTTATGATCCACCAACGTCCAGTCCGTCTTTTCCAGAGGCATCGGCAGCTTCCCAAGGTCGTCTAGGGTGATGAGGTCGGATGGTTTGAGGTCGGCATGTTTTAGTAAGGCCGTGAGTTCTGGCCTGAGTGAGAGGTCTGCGGCTGGGATGTTCGTCACCGGGATTGTGATATTGCTGGCACGTCTGGCTTGTGGCTTGCTCGACTGTATGTAGCTGTAGACTAGAGCGCAGGCTATGGAGTCCAGGTCTGCGGATTCGTTGCCTACCACGAAGGTGGCGGTGCCTTTGGATTGGATTTGGTGTTGGAGGTGGCGTTTGGCGGTTATTAGGAACGTGCGGATGTTCATGCGTGACATTTTGAGTGATGGCGAATTGTCGCGGACTTGCTGGCGAGGCTGTAGAGAGCGTCGGAAGAGATGTTTGCCGCCTTCTTCGTCCAACACGAGCAGTACTGGAATTCTTAGATCGACCGGTTGGGTTTTCTGGATTGGAGGCTCTCAAGAATAGCAGCGGAACGCTCAAAACCTTTCTATGCGAGCCTGTGATGTTCTTAGCAGCTGTGTAGCCCAATTGTGGCCGTGAGATGTTCTTGGCGACGCGAGTGAATGGAGGTTCGCGCCTGCATGTGAAACACCCCGCGGTGGGGGCCAAAGGGCCAAAGCTTGTTCGTTTGCTGCCTTCCGCAGAGGACCGCAGTTCTATGACTTTCTGAAGACAACTGCCCTGCCTACCTAGGTACGTTGCAAGCAACATCCACACAGCATCTTAAGCTTGGCAATCTTCGAGAGTATACTCAACAACCACCCGTCTACTGAACCCAGCATACTCCACCACCATGGCGACCCAAGCCGCGCTCGGCAAGAAAGCTCTCACAGCCAGCAACTTCGACGAAGCAATCAAACAATACACCCTCGCCCTCAAGCAATCGCCGACATCCCCCCTCTACCTCATCGAACGCTCGACCGCCTACCAACGCGCCAAGAAGCACGCCGAAGCCCTCACCGACGCCAACAACGCCGTCATCAACGCCCAAACCCGCGCCAAGAAGGAGTTGATCATCGAGGCCCAGTTCCGTCGTGGTGTAGCTTGCTACGGGCTGGAGAGATATGGCGATGCGGAGTTCTGCTTCAGTGTAGTGAAGCGCATGGATGGGCCGCCGAAGGAGACCGAGGTTGCTGGGAGGAAGGTGTTGGAGAGCAAGCACAAGATGTGCGATATGTGGGTTAATAAGACCAAGATGGCGCTGGCCAAGGAGATGGATGAGGGGAAGAAGGTTTGTCATATCTCGGAGACGCCTACCAAGGAGGAACTCGCTGGTGCTACGACTGTCTCTGCTGCAGCAACCAGTGAAGGGCAGACCAAGACAACCAACGGTACGCCGGCGACGAACGACCAGGCTTCTGCAAACGGCGCGACCTTCAACACCAACGGCACCTCAGCACCCGCACAACCCCAGCAAACACCCCCCGACAAAATCCGCCACGAATGGTACCAAAACAACACCAACGTCTACTTCACCCTCCTCGCCAAGAACGTCCCAGCCGACAAAGCCGAAATCAACATCTCCAAACGCCTGGTCACCATCTCCTTCCCAACCTCCACAACCGGCTCAAACTACGAATTGACCCTTGACCCCCTCTACGCCGAAGTCAAGCCCGCAGAGAGCATAAAACGCATCCTCCCCTCCAAAATCGAAATCATCCTCGTCAAAGCCACCCCCGGCCAAAAGTGGTCGGCGCTAGAGAGCAACGAGCCCGTTCAAAACCTCGCCCGCACGAGAACGACGGATGCTCATCCCGAAGGGCCGGTTAAGGAGGCTATCCTCGCCCACAATCAAGCGGAGAAAGCTCCCGCTTACCCGACATCTTCGAAGAAAGGCCCGAAAGACTGGGACAAGGCTGTCAAGGAGGCTTCTGCGGACCTCAAAGATCCCAACGCAAAGTCCGGAGCAGCGGAGGAGGATGACGACTACGAGGGCGGCGACGAGGCTAATCACTTCTTCAAGAAGCTGTTTAAGGGCGCGAGTCCGGAGGCGCAGAAGGCTATGATGAAGAGTTATACTGAGAGTAACGGCACCGCCCTCTCGACCAATTGGGATGAAGTCTCCAAAGCTCCCGTCAAGACTGAGCCGCCGGAGGGCATGGAGGCGAAAACGTGGGGTCAGTAGGGTGACTTCGCGGAGCAGATGAGGGGGTATAGTGCGCGTGAGATTGGGGAGGTGTTGCAGTATTTTCAGGTCTGAGGGGGAGACTGGAAGGATGGGGAAGGGGTGGAGGGTATGGAGAGTGTTGGCGACTAGTCGAAGGGAGGGAGGAGCAAGTGATGATGGATGGTCGATTGAGGGGGAGTGTGGATTATGATAGCGTTGTGTGTTTTTAGCGATGGCGCTTAGGGGCGTATTACATGAGGCTATGTTGATATTGCTGATGCTGCTTTGATAGCGAGCGAATGATATTGCAAACAGACACTTCATCCCTATTCCATCACTGCCTGTCTCGTATGCTAAGGTGCCTACCCTGCTGCTCCCGTCGTGTTATCATGCCCGAGATTAAGATCGCTCATCACACTTCCTTACCAACCTGGTATATCTGATCTCCAGAGCGTCGGGCAATGTGTCTCTCCCGACGTGGTGAGTACTAGTACTGGCGAGTACGAGGGCGTGGAAGACATTGGACGCGCCGAGAACGCTTTTCCCCTAAGGTAACAACGAAGCCTGGTGACATTGGACATGGCCGCTTTCTCCAAAGGTCAACACGTCGAACTGGCTATCGTATCGTCCTCTAGACGGTCATAACAATCCGATCCGTAACAGACGGCTGCACTGGAATCTAGAGAGTGTGCATGCATGCATCTCCAAAGGGAGTAAGCGCCATCGGTGCGTGGCGTGGCTCTCTCGCAGAGTCACAATAGTCTGGTCTACTGGAAATCTTGGGCGGCGCCGCGGCGGCCACGTTCACTGTTACCGACCCTCGCATATGGACACCGAAAACAGTGTGCTGGCGAGCAGAATAAGAGCGCGATGGACCAAGTTTGTATTACGTGTCGACAGATGTCGATAGAGCAACTTCGTATGCATGTAAGGGTTTGCTACTATCCGCTGAGTATGCCGTACGGTACGGTAGGACGGTAGTGAGATGGGAGAGCAAATGCATTTACCCGCTATTAACCCTCTTCCATACGCAAGCGAGTTTAAGACCGATGCTTATACCACTGCAGCCTCGAGTGCCTCGTCACCCAGGCCCAGCGAAATGTTGTCGTTATGCAAGATCGATACATCAGTCCAATGCCGTATTCATAACGGCGTAGGTGCTCTTGGTTTTGGAGGCCCTAATGGTGCTTGATGCGGCAGCGAGCCTTCCTTAAATTGCACTTGCGAGGCTGCTTGATGCCTTTGCCTTTCTTGGTGGTGGATGGGCGAAAAGATTGTGCGCTGCTGGATGGGTCATTGGAACGTCGAGAAAAGCTCTCCTCTCCTGATGGCTGGCGACAACATAACACCATCTCACAACCGTCTGCAAGCAATCGAGCTACCCGCATACGATTCTCGCAAACTAGCTTGTAGGCTACAAGCAGCAACGCCATTTGTAACCTAGCCTTGTACCGCTTCCTATGGCCTAAAGTATCTACTGCGGCCTTGCTAGCCATCTTCTTCCCCATCTCTTCATCTCGTCACCACATACCCGGAGCAAACCCACCAAACCCTTCCTCAGCCTCCTCAAGTTTCCTCCACCCTCTCGCACTCGAAGCCTCAGAATGATCAGACGCTGGACCCTTCCGTGACCCGTTATCAGAAGCAGCATCCCAAGGCATCTTAAGCTGCACCTCCTGATATGGCTGCTTCGTACTACCGCTGAAGGCCACGTGCTGACTCCTCGCCTCCTGTTCGGTGATGTCCAGGAGATGCTTGCGATAAGCTTCTGCCTTGGCCTCTGTAGTAACCGAGCGACTGTCTGATTCGTAGTCAACTGGCTCATCCGCTGCGCCGTCGAAGCCGAAACCGCCACCTGCCCAAGCGTTGTACGGAGAACCGCCTTGCGCGGAATTCTGGCGGTCCCAGCCTGCGCTGCGCGGTGTGGCCCGGTGTGAACCTGCTCGCTGACTGCCGTGCTCACTCTCCACGGTAGGCCTTTGATAAGTCTGGCTCCCTGCTGCACTCGCTCTACCGCCGCCACGGGAGGCACTCCTGTAAGCAACATCATCACCCTCACCCTCTTTCATAGCCACGAAATCTTCATAGCTCAACTCTTTTCGCCGACCGGGAGTCGCAGGGGCAGGTATTACGATGCGTGACTGCGGTGGCGAAGCCGCATAACTTGGTGCAGCG
>JAKLLW010000763.1:0-24381 GCA_022814695.1 Neocatenulostroma microsporum | reverse complement strand
CAGGGCGGTATCTGTGGGACGAGAATAGCTTTAAGCTGGAAGATTAGAGAGAACACGTGAAATGCCTACATGAATGATCTATGGGAGAGGAATGTGGTCCTGGATACGCTTTGCTTCGGTAACATCTAGGGCACTCTGTGCGGGTCATTGGGGAAGGGAAGACCACACCTCGCCATTAGTCTGGCGAGAAGGGATTACAAGGGATCTCGCTCTGGATGCTGAGGCATACGAAACGGAAGGCTGGAGTGCTATCGCAGGGATGGACGGGATGAGTTCAGAGTGAGATGTATGTACCTGGCGACAGTGCGGCAGTGGCGGGAACGTAGCGCACTGCTCCAGACGGCATTGCTGGTGAGGCTTGAGCTTGCTAGCGTTGATGTTCCATGCTATCTTATCATAGAACGTGCTTTTAATTGATTAGGCTAGTGATGGCAACGGTACACATAACTTCCGTTATTCACCACAGGCACATACTGTCGTTGCTCATGTTCGCCACTCGTCTCACTCAGTCAAGTTGAGCAGGTTGTGTGCTTGGTGGATCAGACGGCAAACACGCTGTCAAAGATTCCATTGCAACGGAAGACGCTCCCCAGGCGACAGCGCAATGCTTGCGCTGTCAGATCCGCTGTCAGTATAGCGGAAAGACATAACAACAGTAGAGATAACGGTTGACGATCTGACACAGCATCAGTTTCCCACACAGACTTCTTGTCAACCGTCAACCGTCAACCGTATGCTGCGACCGGCGCTCAAGTGCGCTCGCGATGCCTGGAATCCCGGATATTGCTGTTAAGGCCAGATTCAATGGGTCCATCTCTCGCAGGCGACATGGTTTCGAGGCACTGCAAAGCCTACCAGATGGTTTGAGATCTTCTAATGCCCTGAGAGCATTCACTGACAGCTGTCTCTATTCCGACACCATCCCCGCCCTGCAGACAGTAATCGAGCAGCTGTTGCGGCCGGCATGAGCTCTCCAACGTTCATCGACCAAGCGAAGGTGTGGGGTCCCAGTCGCCGAAGACCGTCTTCCAGTGCTACTCACTCTAATAAGACCCATCTCCTCGCCATCGACCGTGACCAAGGTACTGTAAAGGCCGGCATGAGCTCGTTGCTACTCGTCATTGATGTGCGACACTAATTCCGCGCTACATATCATGATCCATGTGCCGTAAAGGCCGGCATAGCTCTTCGCTGATCTTCAATGATAGAAGACACCATCTCCGCGCCCCAGACCCCGATCACGCTGCTATAAAGCCAGGCACAAGCTCCTCGCCGTCCTCCAACTCGGAGACGCCCTGTGGTCAATGTAGTCAAGCAGCAAGCTTGCTCCTGACCGCTTTTAACCGCCCCAATTCCTTCTTTGACCGGGCTTTCTACTTCTAGTCTCGCAAATCTTCGTATGCCGAAAAGCCATTGCAAAGCGCAGCAGTACACCTTGCACGCCTTGCGCAGCAGAGGATTCTCCCGATCGGCTTGTGGGAGCCAGCCACCATCTCCGTTTAGCAGAACATAGTCACGGTACTGTAAAGGCTGGCATAGACCCTTTCCTGCCCATCGATCTCGGGGATACTGTGCGGTCGAGCGGTTGCCTTCCATACTTCCAGTTGACCTCTGGCTTGTGTCTCCAGGAATTAACTCCCTCCTGCAAGCCATAGTCGAGTTCCTGTAACGGTCGACATAAGCTCTTTACTGCCCATCGATTCGGAGATTCTATATGGTCGAGCCTACCGATACTTCCTACTACTTTCAGCCCTCATCTGGCTAGGGTCTCCGATCACTATCTCACAACCCCAGCGTGCCCAGAAGCAGCCGTAAAACTTACCAGTACACCTCCATGCCTACGTGGGGCCGAAACATCTTTCTATCGGCTTGTATACGAGCAGATCCATCTCCAAAGCGTTGGCTGTCGATTTGCGGTGGTACAGCCTGCCACTACCTCCAAATAGATATATGAATCAGAGACCTTGCGCCTGTAGCTCGTAAACGAAGCCACGTCATCTCCAATGTGTCGCACGTCAATGTGCGTAGGTAAAGCCCACCAGTGGTAGATCGCTCGAAGCAGAGAATGAAGTCTTGGGCAGTATGATGTTCGAAATCCTGATGGTGTCGGTCTGGCAACCCCTGATTGGTGTCAGTCTCTCGGGCGCATAAAGTCAGTGCGGTACTATGGTAAGCGTTGCAGGCGCATTGACCAAGGCTGCGCACAGTGGAGATGCCGGTGCTGCCTACATCTGCGTATTGTATTGTCCCTATCATCCATTCGGAGAGATGCCGACTGAGACGGCTATTCGCAAATACCCAGAATGCCTCTATCAGCGAATGCTTTCGATAACGGCGTCAGTAGTATGTACAGCAAGCACCATCGCACCCAGCTATCCAGATGCTACCAAAGGCATCTGGCTCGAATCACCGAACCCTCCTCGCCACCGCACGCTCAAGTACTAGGCTCACTAAAACTCCCATGCCCCGTAGCCTTCGCATGCTGTACCGCCCACATCTGCCCCTTGCCTCCTTCCCCACACTGCGCACACTTGATATCAAACGCATGCGTATCAGTAAAGTAATGCCTCCCCTGCAGAACCTTACACAACTCTCTCGCCGCTTCTAGCGCTCCTCCATCCATCTCCTCGCCATCTATCCTCGGCACTTCGAAGACCTTCCGATCGAACTCCGGGTCCGCACCAGCGTAAGGAGACACTGCGCAAACGTCATAGTGGATCCCACTATATACGAGTATACACCGGGTCGGGCGACCTTCATTGAATTTGTCGATGCGGAGGTCTTGGACGTTGAGCGAGCAGATCTCGATATCGAAGTGTTGGCTCAGGATGGAGAGCTCAATGCCGCCGCCCCAGCTGTCATCTCGTTGGATCCAGCGGCAGTAATCTGAAGGCTCCTTTTCCAGCATTCCTTTGGTGTAGAGGTCGGGTTGGGATTGAATGGTCTGAGCCACGACGCTGCGGAGCTCGGTCATGCCGTCTAATGCTGAGCCCAAGACAGCGGAAGACAGGGCGCGGAACATGCAGCTGTTGTCGTCGGGCATTACGCGGAGGAGCATTACGCCTTCGAGCATTGGGACTGGGATTTCTGGGGGATCGCTTTCGACATCTCCAGCCTTCTTGTTCGCTCTCTGGAGACTGGCTTGCTGGTCTGGGAAGTCGCCGAGTTGGTGTTGAGGTGGTGAGGTGAGGTCTTGCGGTGGTAAAGGCTTGACTGCTTCTGGGTGTTGCTTCGATTTGGACATTGGGTTTGAGAGCTCGGCTTGGATGTTTCGCGGCATTACGATCAGTTGTTCGCCGTCTAGCTTTACTGGAAGGTCGGAGAGCTTCATTGCGCCATCTATGGATTCGGTGTTGAATGGTTGAGGTGGGTAGCCGTACTTTACGTCGAAGTCGGGTGCGCCGGTCTTTTCGCTGATCTCGTGCTTGAGGTCGGACCATGTTGCGGTATCGTCTAGGGTGACTGATGCCATGCCTTGCGGGCCTCGTACTCGGACACGCATGGTGATGATGGCGATTCACAGGTCGATGGAAACGTTTCGAAAGACTACGCAGTATCTTATCCTTGTCGAAGACTTTCGGAAAGCGTGCTCTTGTGCTGTGGTGCAGTCTGAATAGTTGAGGATATTGAGTAAGGAAGCCGCCAGATGATGACCTGCTTGTGGATTCGATGCTTGCCACGTGTGACTGTGTTAGAAGTTTGTATCGTGTATTGATGCCCTCTAAACAAATACGCCGCCCGCTCGATGTTTCAATATTTGGCAAGTGAAGTCGAAGGTTTCGAAACGCAACTGCATGTGACGCAACTTCTCGATTAGGTAAGCGCAGATCTCGGGAGTGGCCGCCGCGCCGCACTTGCCGATCTGCAAGGCAGGCGCGTCGTTGGTGAGAACAGCTTCGCGACAAGCTGTTTGCGCCGGCAGCAACCATCACTCCACATAACGCCTCGTCATGCCGTTCAAGAAGAAGGAGGGTAGCTCGACGCCAATTCCCTCCACTGAGGGTGCGGGACCGGCCGACGAAGGCCCATCGCTTCCAGAAAAACAGTTGGAGGCCGCGAATCGCATACTCAACTACATCTACGACTACAGAACAGCAGACGGCTTCGACCCCAGCAAGCTGTTTCACCGCAAAGTCAACAAGAGAGTCATACCCGAGTACTATGACACGATCAAGGAGCCCGTCGCACTCTCGACTATCAAGCAGCATTTGATGCGGAAGGAGTACCGGGACTTCAGCCAGTTCGTGAGAGACTTTGCGCTCATCCCACACAATGCGCAGGTGTTCAATCGACCGGACAGTGGAGCGTTTCAGGATGCGCTGGTGATCAAGGAACAGTTGGAGAAGCAGCTACAATTGCTGGTGGATGAAGGCGTGATCACGAAGGAGGTGGCTACGCTGCCGTATCTGGGCGAGATCCCCACGTACGAGGACATACCAGTGGAGGCTACGGCTGCCGGAGATGCGGAAGAAGAGAGTAGCGATGAGGAAGGTGAAGAGGATGACGATGAGGAGGAGCCGGACCTTGACGACGAGGGCAGGCCGCGGAAGAAGAAGAAGGGAGGGAGAGTGTCGAGTAAGCGCGAGGCAGCAGAGGATGGTGGAGGAGCAGAAAAGAAGGCTCGTGGCAGACCACCGAAACTGCTTACGCCGATGGAAGCGCGCACGCAGGCCATTCTGAAGGGCATTAGGAAGCCAAAGAACAAGGCTGGACAGCTCATGATCAAGGACTTTGATCGCTTGCCAGACAAGCAGGCCATGCCTGAGTACTACCACGAGGTCAAACAACCTATGGCTTACGACATCCTGAAGCGCAAGGTCAAGCGGAAGAAGTACCACTCAGTCGAGGAGTTCATGGCGGATGTCAACCTAATGTTCAACAACGCCAAGCAGTACAATACGGACGACTCAGTGATCTACAAGCACGCCACAGCACTCCAGATAGAAGCAGGAAGGCTTTACGACATCGAGAGAGCTAAGCCGGACGACACCTTCGCGGACGAGGAAGGTAAGATACCCATGCCCAATGGCATTCTCCATAACGGCGAGCACTACAAGGTCGGCGATTGGATCCACATCCAGAACCCAAATGATCTCACAAAGCCCATTCCGGCTCAGATATATAGGACATACAAGAACCCGAACGGTCAGAGCATGGTGAATGTCTGCTGGTACTACCGCCCTGAGCAGACTGTTCATCGCTTCGACAAACACTTCTTGCCCAACGAAGTCGTCAAGACTGGTAGGTATAGGGATCACCATATTGAGGAGGTGGAGGGCAAATGCTTTATCATGTTCTTCACACGCTACTTCAAGGGTCGGCCGCGCGGACTGCCGGAAGGGTGCGAGATCTACGTCTGCGAATCGAGGTACAACGAAACGAAGCACGAGTTCAACAAGATCAAAACGTGGGCTAGCTGCTTACCGGACGAGGTCAGGGACAGGGACTACGAGATGGATCTCTTCGACCACTCGCGCAAGATGAAGAAGTACCCTTCACCCATAGGCTACATGTTGAAGGGCGAGCAGAAGGAGACGGACGACTTCCCGAAAGTGCAATGGGGTGCAGACGGCGCGCCGCCAAAGATCGGAGCCGTGCACAAGAGGCCGAGAGGCGAGAGGGATAGCCTGCCTCCTGAGCCTACACCTCCCCCGCCGCCCAAACAGCCGACGCCGCCTCCTAGGCAGATGGCGCCCACACCTAGTCAGCCGAACTATGGTGCAACGCCCATGCAGCAGCAACAAACTGGTCCAAGACCTGTAGGGAGGCCGCCGCTCTCTTCGTACCAGGCGAGTCATCCGCAGCAGTACCACCAGCACGCTGCACCATCTCCAGCTCCATCACGTCCACCGAGCACCGTTCAACAGCCCGGCTACGCACAACCGCAAACCCCTCAGACTCAGCCAGCCCCACGACCAGCAATGCCGCCAACATCAAGCTATCAACAGCCCGCACCTACGCCCGCCATCCCGCCGAACCCCACGAGCTACGCCCCTCGCCCAGGCACAGGCGCGCAAAGCAGCTATCGCGACCCACCGCCAATCGAAGTGTACATCCTCCCCGACCAGGCGAACCTAAGCATACCCACCGAAGTGCGTGAGCAATACCAACGAGACGAGTACGGCCGCGTGCTCTTCTTCACCGCCCCACCCGTCGCCGTCTCCAATACCGAAGAGAATCTCAAAGGCCACAGTATCCGCTACCTAGCCGAAAAAGCCCGCCGTAACACCGAACTGGAAAAGAAACGGAAAGTCCGTTCCGAAGAGCTCCAACAATCCGATCGCGTGGCTAAGAAACTTCGGGTAGAAGCTTCAGCGAAGACAGCGGAGGAAGTCGAGGAGATGAAGAGGAGGGCTTTGAGTGTGTTGGAGCGACAGTTGGCGGATGCGGCGGCGACGGAGTTGAGTGAGGCTGATTTGGGGCAGTTGAGTGAGGCGCAGAAGATGGCTTTTGAGCAGGGAATGGCGATGGAGCAGCATGAGAGGCAGAGGGAGGAGATGAGGAGGGTGGGGATGGGGATGGAGGGGGCAGGGGCTGGGGGGTTTGGGGATGATTTTGATACGAGGCTTGTGACTTAGCTCGAGGTGACGAAGAGAGGGCTGTTCGGGCTTTGCAGCTCGACATGAGAATTGGCTCGGCTATGGTGATGGCTAGGACGGTTGCACCGGTCGTTTGTTTCGCTTGGCGGTTGAGAGTCATGCAAACGGTTTGACAGGTATGAGCATGATATGAGTATTCCCATGAATCGAGTCTGCACATCCGCTAGCTTCCGCGGAGAGCGAGCCAATAGTCTTCAACCTCAATAATTGCAGATGTATGATCATGAGCAAGTCTGGTGTGTATGATCTCGCCGTTCTTGGATTGCATAGCCTTTCTGCTTCAGCTGTATCTCCACTGGTAAGGCCCAGGCTCGCTAACTACCGAGGATCTGCGACTACGCAAACAGCAAATACCCAAGGGACTTCTAGTCGGCACCTCTCTTCGCCTTCTGCTTGTATGAAATGTAGTCTCTTCACCTCACTTCGCATTGCTCCCTTCCCCGCCACTCTTCATCCTCGGACCATCTCTGGGGGAAGCTATATTACATACTTCAGATGAGTATGCACCTTGTCCATCATCGGAGATGTGGTCCAGTGGTCAGGGTACCTGCTGCTCTCCGCGTGTGCAGATGCCATGCGGACAAGCACCTTTCTTTCGAAGGGGCAGTGGGACGCGTGGTTCGAATCCCGCCATCTCCACCATAAAAGCGTTTCTTTTTGCCCTTACATGTACTCGCTAATTCTGATCCTAGTAAGCGGGCTTGGCGGGATCATTACCAAGGCCGCCGGCTCTCCAGACACCTTAGATATCCTGCAGAACAAAGTCCATCACCTCCGCCACCACCTGATCGACCCCCCTCTCCCATGACTTGGCCCTCCACTCCATACTCAACAAATCCTCAGCCTCCTCATCAGGATCATCGAAATAATCCACGTGAACAATCGTTACTCCACCCTTCTTCTGCTTCTCAAGATGAGTATCCGACAAAGTCGAGGCTTCCACAACGACAAAGCCAAAAGGACACACCATTCGACGTTCAATCGCCTCCTCCGGACCCTCCTCGGCAAGCATCCGGATATGGTTGCACAGTATACTCTGGACGTCCTGGCCCGTCTGACGGTGATTTGAGGGGACAGGCATGAGGAAGTTGAATTCGTCTTCCCAGTCCTCTTCGGGGATATTAGCTCCGTCGGTGGTGGCGTAGGCGCGAGTTGCGGAGTACCAGAACGTTTTCATTACCTCGCCGACCTCGTCGTCTTCGAGGGTACCAGGAAGAAGAGCGTATATGAGGAATTTGGTATTCTCCAAGTAATGGTCCCTGCATTTGGAAAGGATCTCCAGGGTGCCTGGAGGTAAAAGGAGCGGCGCGCTCATATCTGTGGGAAGGGGCAGGATGATGAGCAAGATGCATGCTACATCGTCTCGCGCTGTAAAGTGAGTAGAACGTGGAAGGTTTGTAGGATGACCAACGCCAAGCGGACGGAAGGGGTCCAACCCGAGCCGAGATTGTAATGGTAAGATACTGCTGGGTGATGGGCTGTCTAGAAGCGGTAGCTAAGAGTTCAGTCCTGCTCGGTTTGGGATGCCTGGTTCGAATCCGGCAGTTTCCATTTATTTAACATTTTTGGCTGGCGGATGGCCTTGAATGGCATTTCGGGTTATCGAGGAGATGGCCATCTCGGTGACTCGGTCAAAGACATCATCTTGCATCTCATCTCACCACCCCTCTCCCCCTGACCCCACCCCTACCAATCCCACTTCCCGCCCTCCCACTCGCACCTCCTCTAGTCCCTCTCCCTGCCCCTGTAGTACCACCTCTACTCCCTCGTCCAGTACCGGTTCCTCTTCCTCCTCCTCGTGAAGGAGCCATACTCTGCCTCTCATGGCCCGGAGGAGCAGAATACTTACTTACGGGCTTACTGCTCGTAGGCGGGTTCTCCACAAACGACGTATCCGTCGTCAGGAAAGTCGCGTCCGCCATGTCCTCCCTCCCACCGCCACCACCACCTGTTGATGCGCGGTAAGGCGACTCTGAGGTTTGGTGCGAAGGTGTAAAAGGGTTACGGGCGAAGGATTGGGGGATGGGCGCCTATCGTTGGGCTGTTAGTAGCTGTTTGAGAAGTAACGGAACAGTGATGGTGTGTTAGAGAGCCGGGAGAGATACATACTTCAGGAAAATCCACAACAAAAGCACTCATATTCAACCCATACAAGAACCCCCCAAAATTCTCGTTGAACCTCCCTAAACTCTCATTCAACAACTGTAAATGCATGAAGTTCGCTTCCAGGTCTGCCATGCTATCGCTCAGCTCGGCGAAAGCGGGTTCGAGGCTTGCGAGAGGGAAGTCTGAGCCGGAGGTGGATGCATGGTGGCCGCTGGGTGTTGTCTGAGAGGTTCGCAGAGATGTGCGAGAGGGTGGGCGGAGAGGTGTTGTTGGGCGGGAGGGGAGTTGATTGTTGGAGCGGGTACGGGTGTGAGAGGGTGGTGCTGTGGCTGGTGTCGCCATTGTGGCTGCATAGATAGTAGGAGGATGTGTTGGTATACGATGTATCGAGGGAGACGCGCTCAGATGGAAGTACGCGTGGTGGGGGCCAAAGCATGGCCCCGCATCAGCAAACTCTCTGCCCCGTTCCGTCACCATGCATAACTTTGCGACAGGCACACTGCGGCTTCGCTGTCATCTCACATCTTGAGCGCAAAATCGTCAGGTCTCGCGCGCAACCACCTGATCTCCACATGCTGTCCTCAGGCCGTTGTATCCGCCACACAGTCAAGTACCCATTGACCCATATTCGACCGCGACTACAACCGGGGAGCCCTTGTCAGCAAACACGAGCTCAGTTCACCTACTCGACTCCGCCTCCTTACACGCGTGCGACAAAATCCAGACGAAGTGCGATTGATCCTCTCACCTTGCTCGTCGCGGCGACATTATCAGTGGGCGTAGCATACCTCGCGAACACATACACCACATCCTCCACCCCACCATTACCATCCGTCACAGAAGACTCAGCTACAGCCAAGCTACCCAGCGCGCCAGTTGCGGCGGACGACCACCCCGAGATGGCGAACCAACAGCCCGGCCGCCCCAGAACCCTCGCGCCAGATCAAGAAGCCAAGTTGAAGGAGATGTGGGCGCAAACCCTCGACATCTTCGGCGTGAACCAGCACGACGATGCGGCTTCCACCAATGGCACCGTATCAGCTACACCCTCCGAACACACAACCTCCCCAGACGCAAAGAGCAAGAAGAAGAAGAGCCGACTCTCGTTATTCAAATCCAAGAAAGACGGGAAAGACAGCGACTCGTCAAGTAGTGGTCAGACGGATGGAGCAGACAACGATAAACATGGCCAGAACAAAGAGTATCAGCAAGCTTTAGCCTCATTGACTCCAGAAGAGTTGAGGACGGCGTTTTGGAGTATGGTCAAGCATGATCACCCTGATGCTCTTTTGTTAAGGTTCCTGCGAGCGAGGAAATGGGACGTCCACGCCGCGCTTATCATGCTTATATCTACCATGCACTGGCGACACACGGAAATGCACGTAGACGACTCCATAATGCTGCAAGGCGAAGCCCGTGCACTTCAGGAAACCCAATCTAGTAACGCGGCGGAGAAGAAGGAGGGAAGCGATTTCATGGCGCAGTTGAGGATGGGAAAATCATTCCTACACGGGACTGATAAGGAAGGCCGACCCTGCTGCTACGTGAGAGTGCGATTACACCGCGCGGGCGAGCAGAGCGAAGCCTCCCTCGAACGCTTCACAGTCTACACCATCGAGACTGCACGCATGATGCTCAGACCACCCGTGGACACCGCAACAATCGTCTTCGATATGACAGACTTCTCGATGGCGAATATGGACTACACCCCCGTGAAATTCATGATCAAGTGTTTCGAAGCCAACTACCCGGAAAGCTTAGGCTCGGTGCTCGTCTACAAGTCTCCGTGGTTATTTCAAGGTATCTGGAAGATTATTAGAGGCTGGTTGGATCCGGTGGTGGCGAGTAAGGTGCACTTCGCCTCCAACGTCAACGAGCTGAGCGAGTTCATACCTAAATCGCATATCTTGAAGGAACTCGGCGGTGATGAGCCGTGGACGTACAATTACGTGGAGCCGAGAGCGGAAGAGAATGCGCAGATGAAAGACACGGCATCACGGGGAAAGGCACAGGAGGAGAGGGTAGAGTTGGTTAAGAGTTACGAGTCTGAAACTCTTGCATGGGCACACGGTGATGACAAAGGTGAAGGGCGGTCGAGATTAGCGCAGCGATTGGCGGAAAACTACTGGCGTCTAGACCCGTATGTGCGGGCGAAGAGTTTGTATGATCGGACGGGTGTTATTCAGGAGGGTGGGAAGCTGGACTTTTACCCGAAAGCGGGCGTAAGCGGTGCGGCGGCGGTTGGTAGTGGAGGAGGGGCGGGACACGACGATGGGGTGGACTAGTGAATTGTTTGGGTGACGTGGGCCAATCCTCATCTCACTGTAAGGGGGAGAGGAAGGCTTGTTATAGATGTACAACCCTTCGGACGGGCCCTCCAATTGCGCATTGCAGCGACAGCCCTTCTCACGAACGGAACGAGCGGCGTGTTCGATCTCTGTAATGCAGTAATTGATCATTTGCGGCTCAGGGTACAGTCCTGGACCGAGAACAGCAATGCGACGTACGCCCAGCGGTTGGGTGAGGTTGCCATGGCGTTTGCGGACGAAGCGTTGCATTTGCATTCCAGCCTGGTTGCCCGGGACCCGGCACGTCACCATGGGCTTCGCACGCGGACGTCAAAGAAGCACGGGTGCGGCTCTGAGTCTCTTTGTTTGGTTCTTAAGCGTTTTCTCACATCTTGCCACTTGCCACACTGTCGCTTTTGCTGTTGTTACTTTCGTACTGCTTACGAAGTTGAGCGTTCGTTCTTCAAGATGTCGCACGGAGGAGGTGGACCACCGATTCAGATCAATGTCACATCTTGTCCGCCGCCTTTCCTCGATGCTACGAGTTTCCCGCCTTATGGCGGCGGTAAGTAGACGCAATTCAATCCTTGCTCTTATCACACTACATCAAACTAACGCGAACAGAAATCTCCGCCCGCTTCTGCGCCAACCCAGTCCCATCCCTGACATGCTGCCTCCCATGTCCCCTAACCGACTGGGTCTTCTCCGACAAACTCGATCGACAAGCGCCCGCCGCCAACTGGCTGGGCGTCGTGGGGTTCATCCTCAATGCCATCCTGCTCATAACCTACGTGGTTTTGCCTGAGGAGAAGAGCCATAGACATTACTTGTCGATCGGTCTGACGACGAGTCTGTTGTTGTTGAGTATCGCGTTTTTGATACCATTGAGCACGCACCCGGAACAATGTTTCAATGAGATTACTCCCAACAATGAGAGGAGTGATTTGAGTTGTGCGTGGACGGGAGCGTTGTTGCTGGCTGGGGCTATGGGAGCTGTGGTGTGGAGTACGTCCCAACCCTCTTCCCCTTCCATATCCCACTGCCCGACTTTTGGCTGACGATATGCACAGTCCTCCTCCGCTCCATCTGGACCGCCCTCCGCATAGTCTTCGACTTCAAACGCACAGACATCTTCAAATGGCTCTCCTTGGGCTTCGGCATCGGCGTCCCCGCCTTATTCCTCGCCGTAGCCATGCCCATCACAGGAGTCTCCTATCGCCTCCACAACGTCTGTATACCTAACGGCCAGAAAGCTTTCATCTCCTGGTTCGTCTGGCTCATCACTTTCGCCGGGTTGTCGGCTATAATCCTGGTCGGGACGATTATCTATTGTTTGTGGAAGTTTGCTATCAGCGCTCTAGCTGGGGGTAGTGGGCACGCGAGCGGCAGGAGCACGGACACGGCGGATTCGCAGTTGGTGAATGAGACGCCTAAGGCTAGTAGGGCGCGGAAGAGGAAGGCGAGGAGAAGGCAGAGGAGGGTCGAGTGGGGGAGGATCCAGCGGGTGCTGTATCTGCAGTGGCGCACGATCTTGCTCGCTTTTATTGTGGTGAACGAGACGATCTTCTTTGGGCTGGTGTTCGTGCAGCAGACTGGTGCGGTGGAGGCGGCGACTCATGGGATTAACCCTGGGGATCTGGCGTGGGGGGAGTGTCTGATCGAGACTCGCGGCGACAAGAATAAGTGCTTAAACCTCTCTACCGGCTTGGGTCTGAGCGAGCCGAGAGTACTCGCTACTTTGCTACTGGCAGCTGTAAGTTCCTTATCTCACCTCAGCCCTTCAAGATCCTTACTGACGTCTGTCTAGCTCCTCGGCCCAGTAATCTTCCTCCTGATGATCCGCTGGTCCATGTTCCAAGGCTGGTACGAACTCCTCCGCAACCCACGCGAGTTTCTGCACCTCTTCCGCAAGCGTCGCATGAGTGTCGGCAGTCAAGATTTTATCATGGACCATGGCAGCCCTAAGCACGTCTCACTCGGAAAGCCTCTTGGCTCTGACACTCCTCCTGTTGAGCCGCAGAGTCCGAACACCGCGACAAGAGACGCATTGGGACTAGATGCCCGTGTTGCTGGGGACCATCATGAGAAGCTTCATCATGGAGGGAGTGGGAGCGATGAGGATGATGACCTGAGCGTGGTTGAGATGGACGATGAGGAGAAGCAGAGCATTAAGGTTAGGGAAGAGGATGAGAAGCTTGTTTGATGCTTTTCGCTTTGTTGTCATCTTGTAATAAGGAAGTCTGCACGCCGCTTAGGGCATCATTAATACCTTTTACTTTGCATACCGCCGCCCAAACCATGTTGACACTGCTTCTAGCTTGACATGAAGGACATGAACAAGCTCAATGCAGATGCATGGCGCAGCGTCGCTCCTGGCCTCCTGTCGACTACGGCGTTATCCGTACCACGTACTTGTCGATTAGAGTGAGGGACTAGCTCGGTGTGTGGCACGGAGACCTGAGTTTCGGACAGCCACCCATCAGTGACCGACGTCGTCTCTCTTCCTCTTCCTCGTTCCTTGACTGCATGGCTCGCCCTTTCCGTGCTGGTGAAATTCACAGATGTTAGGCACCATTTGGTCAACGTAGTGCTGGTATTTCTCGTTGCGTTCAGTGAATCCACGCAGGAGATCGAACTGGAAGTCATGGCGGAGATCCGGAGTGATCCACTCGCTGATGCCGTTGGTGACGTACATGTCGACCATCAACCGGCGAGCTGGCGAGCCCAAGAGCGTAGCCTCGTAGACACGATTGATGGTAGATATGTTTGGGTAATAGTAGAACGGGTATCCTTTCGCGACTTTTCCATCGAGAGTCCGCACCTTTGCGACCATCGCGTTAATTACGGCGTCCTGGAAGGGCGTGTCCTGGACACGCTCGCCGAAGCAGTACATGTCTGCGAGGTAGTCGAACTCTTGTGAAGCCAAGTTCTCAACCTCAAAGATGAAGTCACCAGTCTCGGGGTCATTGGCGCCGCTCAAGTCCGGAGTGTGTATGTCGTCGAAGAAGATCTCGAATCCGTTAGACTCTGAGCTCATGTCTTTCTTCTCGGTATCGACGACGGCGACTTCACCTGCATCTTCGCTGTCCTCAATCTGATCCTCCGCATCGGTCGAAGTGTACCCTTCCGAAGCGATTTTGTCGGTACACAAGAAGTGCAGATAGCTGTGGACGACTTGCGGGTCTGCATCCTCGATAGTTATCTCCTTGTCCCGGCCCTCCTTCCACTTCTGGTCTAGTGCGAGCTTGAAGTACTTAGATGCCTTCATGAGGAGGCTAGGGTGGACATAAAGTCTTGCCTCTCGCTGCCGGCGATGAGCTTGACCTTCTCGTCGGTCAACCTATGCGATTGTCAGTCCTGTTCGTCTGACGTAGGAGTGGCAATGTCCGAATACCTCAAGAGTGCGTTGTGCGAGGTTCGTGGGTCTTGAGCCATGTTGTCGTTGTAGTAGTGTGGCGGTTGTGTTCGTATGCGAGAGCGAGAAAGGTGCGCATACGGCTTAAATAGACATGCCGTTCCCTTCAGGTCACATGCTTGGAATCCGAATAGGGTGAGAGTGAAGATAACGTAAGCTCACTTGCAAACGGAAGTGAATTGCTTGTCATACATTGCGGACTCGGCGCCGCAGGTTCATTGGCTTCATATGGTGGTATGTGGGAATATCGTTGGCGCCTTCATCGCCGCCTGCATTGGCGACTCCACCCCTTTCTGTCGCCAGTGGTCCACCACCAGTCTGGCAACATTCTTGCCCATGAGCGCGCTCGTCTCCATGGTGCTGATGAAGCCTTCAATCCCGCTCGTGTACCACAAGCCATCGTCCAAACGTATCTCCTCAAAGGTCGTCCTCGGTATCTCGTAGGGATAGCTGTTCCAGACTTTGCGGTAGCTCCATGATATATCTTTGTCGCTGATCTCGGGCTCGCTTTCACTATATGACTGTTCGATGCCGAGCAGATGAGTTAGGAAGGTCGAGTTCAGCGGCGCAGGCGAGAAGATCTTGTAAAGATGCTCTCGTGTTCCTGTCTCAGGGTTGCTGACCGGAGCAAGCAGGGAGATGCTGAAAAAGCCTGCGTTACCGACTCCCGCTGCTCCTTCTTGCGGCTGCTCATTTGGCGAAAGGGTCGTTAAGATGACCTTGGGCGCCGCCTCGCCTGCAGGCATACCAAAGAACGCCGGAGAGAGCAGGTGCGGTGAGGTGAACAGAGTGACATGCAATTCGACGTATTCGATCTTGTCCGGAACACGCTTCAAGCTTGTAGTCACGTTGATATCTGCGTACTGATACGGAGCTGCAAGGATGACGGCGTCAAAGTGCTGTGCTCGAAGTTCCAGAATATCGGAACTAGCAGTAGGACGATGGCTTACAAGATACTGTCCGCCTTGCCGTCTCTTCAAAGCGGCGACGCTCGTTCCGAGCATGACCGTGGCGTTCGAGGCAGCTATCATTTGGTCGAAGATCTGCCAATTACCGCCTTCCACGCTCATCGCGCCATCTGTCGCCATGCACACCATAGATAGAAGGCCGTTGATGTACCTCAGATTCTGCGCGTAGTTGACTCTTGTGCTCGCTTGCACGACATCGTGCGGGAAGGCACCTGTAATGCTGTTGTCGCTGAGATACTGCTCGCCTGTCGAGCCAGTTGCATCTAGAAGACCCACATTCTCCACTACCTGCGTGAGTGATGCAAATGGGAGCTGCGGCTCTTCATACATCTTCAAAAACTTCCCGACAGTCGACTTCATCAAGTTCATTGTGCGGACCGGAGCCAGACCATATCGCCACAGGAACTTCGCTGTGTCCCACCATGTTAGATCGTCACCAGTCTGTGTGACCACAAAATCCTTGCCATCCCAGACACCGAGCGCTGCTCCGGGAATGGCGTCGGTGCCCGCGATCATGCCAGCCGTGGAGAGGTTGAAGTCGTCCACGGCATTAGACAAGATCTGGTTGACCTTTACGAAGATACTGGCCCCAAGCTCGACTGGGTAGGCGGAATGGTTGTACGCATCAACGGTGGTTGAGCGTCCTCCGATGTAGTCGTTCCGCTCGAACATGGTAATGTTGACTGGGAAGCCTGAAGCGGCCGCAAATTGAGCCAGGTGGTAGGCAGATGAGGCACCGGCGGCTCCAGCTCCTACTGAGTTCAGTGAAGTTCTAGAGTGCACATATCCGCAAAGACGGACCGATGATAGCTACGTTCACTGGAGCGATTGTCTCCTCTTCGCCATCCGAGAGGACAATCTGCTCCTGGGCTTGTGCTGTTGCCCAGCTGGCCGCAGCGGCGAGGACGGTGGTGAGTCTCATAGCTCCCAGTAACCAGTGTATTTGACGATGGATGCTTGCGATCGTACTTCACATACTTGCTATTGTTCACGAGAGTGAGATTCAAGTTGGCGAGGGAGCCAACGCGATTGCCGAACCTTAGTCAGCAGCGGCAGTTCTTCGGCTAGTGAAAGGATGCATTTCCCCTTCCGTGTCAACTCCCTCTACCATCTACATCAACACTCAAGATGTTGCAAAGGAGGAGGTTGGGTCTCGCCAGCACATCTCCTTCCACGGGCGAATAATATTGGATTTTACTGCAGACACAAGATATTAACAGCGAGTCTCCTAAGGCCTTACGCGATAGACACAATTTGACTGCTCTTTCGCGGGAGCAGGTCTTTAAACATGGGAATCCAGGCGCCATCTCGGGGCGATGCCGTAGCATTTGGACCTTGTAGAGTCCGGGGAGGTCATCCAGCCTTGATCGTACCCAGTCCCACGGTTCAGCACTGCTTCCGTTTGAGAATCTCGTCGGCGTCTCTCGTCCTTTCCAGAGACACCTCGTATATGACGACTGGAGAGTGATGTTCCGTTCTGTAGACTCCATGGTCCATTCTCTTTCTTTCAGAAAACCCACGGCGAAACTTCAGCAAGACAAGACGATACAGATCTCACCAACAGATCTCACCAGCGGATCTTACCAGCAGATCTCACCATCAAAGCTCACTACTAGGACGCACCGTACGTTTGGCAAGGAAAGGACGGCAAGCTTTCTTATCAACAGGCCGGAGGGAATTTACAATTCCAAGCAACTGCAAACCTCGGGAGGAAAGGCCGCATATACACAGAACAGCGTCCCGTGGGATCGGCTGCTCATGCATGTGGTGTCGTCTCAAACCGAAGGATCGCTATAGGCGCAGATGGGCTTTTGGCAGCCAAGTGTTTGGGTTATGGGACAGAGGTGTGATGTCCAAACTGCGTAGACAGTACAACGACGACTATGACGCATACTTGAAGGACTACACAGCGAATCCTCAAAGAGAAAAACACTGGGAGCGTCTCCAGGCTAAGCGAATGGCCATCAACAAGCGCTTTCCTGGAGCGAACATGTCCAAGGAAGAGATGCTAGCTTTACACGACATTACTTTTGACCAACTTGCCGCAATTCATGCTCGGCGAGGAGGGAGCAGGGATAACCGAGAAAGCGACTATCTCCATCCTAACAAGCTGCCTAAAGTGTTCGGTGGGCAACCTGATATCACTTACATCGCACTTAACTTCGAGGGCGCAATACCCCTTGACACAGTTAAGAAAAGGTACGTGAAGCATTTTTCTCTCACGGACACGATAAGAGTTTAGTGTCACTCTGGAGCAATCTCAAGACATTTGCTGCAGGAACTGGTTGCGGGATCTGTCCAGCGGAATGTCAGACTCTACTAGTCCCGCAGCTTCCCATCCGCTTATGGAAGGCTGCACCAACCCATTATCATGACCTGCCCGCTTGCGATATTGGTTAATCAAAATCTGCTGACGCTGATTTTGCAGGTCGCCTCCGGTACAGATGGGGTTCGTTTCACTCCAGGGTAAAGATATCTGCACCGAAGGTACCGGGGCAGAACTCGAAACCAATATGTACTGTACCGAAGCGTTCAAAGAGGCGCCGCACGCTGACAAGCACCTGGTCGCCGGGACCTCCCATCAGATTGATCCCAGCGAGGTAGTGGCGACGATAAAACACCACCTCACGCCTCGACATGCTGTGACCGGCGAGGTCCGCAACATTGTTCTGATCGGGCACGGCGTACACACAGAGATGACATGGATGAGGCGTATGGGTATCGACGTATCCACTGTGCCGCACATACTAGCCACCATCGATGTCACCCGCCTGGCCAGGACAATGATAGGTAGTGTCATCGCCCATGGGTCGACAGGCTTTGCTCTCAGAGAGCTGCTGCATATTCTGAACATACCTTCGACATATCCTACTCAACACCATCAGAATGTATACCACAACGCTGCAAGTGTGGCGTACTTTCTCATGAAAACGACGTTGGCGCTGGCGGTCTTGCACTTCAGAAGTCTTGGAGAAGACGAGGATGACTTGCTGGCAAGAAGAATGCGAGAGATTGCGTTTGCACCGCTGCCGGCTCGTTCGAGAAGCGCTGAGGATGCCTCCCGACTACTTGAGACAAATTGGATGGACTGGGATGGGCTGGGCGAGGATTTGGACCGATTGTCCGTGTTTACCGATTTCGGCGAAGGAAAAGACGTCTGAGGCCAGCTGTATTATTGCGTAGCCATGCGAGCTCGCTGATCCTTGCCGCCATCTCTCGGATTGCGAGAGATCATGCGCTACTAGATCGTCCAGTCGATCGTCCAGCGAGATACAAGCCCTCGAGAACGGCTTGGGATAGCACTGCTCATTCTCGAATGCAATAGGCGTTCGGAAGCTATCGCACAGAACCGCTACATCGCTTCTACGTACGGAACGTATGTACTTTACATCATCTATCCGTCTGTCGAGATGGACTCGTTTTGCGAGTGGACAGGGCACCCAGATATGACAATGCGATGGGTCATTTCAGTTTTGTTTCTTGTTTCTCCCACTGCCATGGTTGAGTATCAATACTGTTTGGGAATCCCGTGGAACCTTCTCTTGTCTTCTGAGGACATCTCACAGAACCACCTACTACAAAATGATGGCTGGCGCAGCATTATTCATCGTCTTCCAGACTTTCTCCAACACCGACCATGGCATCAAACGTTGAAGTCACAGAGAGCTCGAGCGACGCCGAACACAACCGCAGTTGTCCTGACAGGCACACATCCACCTTCTGGACCCCGAAATGCACCTGCATATGGTGCCTTGTCAGCCCAAGGACCGCATACAGACGCCGATGGCACAAGGGCAGTCCACTCCGAGGATGCCATGACGAAGCAGCAGTACAGACACTCCGCAATCGGTACGAATGGAACTTTGCGGCCTACATGAGCGACTTTGCGCCCTCGGTCGAGGAACTGCGTGACTGGGAGGAAGTTCAACAGCAAAGGCATGCCGTCTATGGGCAGGAGAGGGACGCAGCTATTGCCAGGTGGGAAGTAGCTCGGACTAGGGGCGGCATAGGTGCACCTCCTCCTAAGCTTCGGGACAGGCCTCATCGGACTGTCACGACGGAGGATCTTGTGGCTGCTGCAAGCCAGCCACAGTGGAAGCGAGTCAAGAGCATAGGCTCCTACTTCGTCAGAGCCGATGGGCTGACTAGCATCTTTTCGCGAACATCGGATGTGGTCATTGTGAGCATCGACTTCGAGGGAGTCAGCCCGGGGTTCAGCCCGATAAAAGGGAACAAGTCGCCTACTCAAATCGGCTTTGCATGTCTCGACATGCGCAACTTACGAAATTCGGAGCAGTCGGAGATCGACATAAAAGTGTACGGTACTAGATCCGGCCGACGTGCCCAAGGAAGGTGCAACAAAGTAGTCGGTGGAAGCTACCACCGCATTAAACCGAACTACGTCGAGTTCGCTGAGAACATAGAGCGGGAGCTCACTCCAGTCGACCCTGCAACCGGTGAGGCGCGACAGGTTGTCCTGCTCGGGCATGGCTTGAGCAGCGAAATAGCTTGGATGAAGCGCATGGGTGTCGATATCGAGGCTATGCCCAACATCACCGCATGTGCCGATACATCTCATGTGTGTTGGAAACACTTGGTAACTAGTGAAGGCGATCTTCAAGGGCAGCATCTCAGTGGCGCTATGCTCTCCCTCAGAGCTTTGTTGGAAAAGCTCAACATTCCGTACCGCTACCCACACCAGAACCCAGTCCAGGACCCATATAACCTGTTACACAACGCTGGGAATGATGCATACTTCACGGTAAGGGTCTTCCTTGCACTGGCGGCTTTGCATCTTCGCCGCACCGAGGAGAAGGATGAGGCGCTGGCCGATAAGATGATGGAGATGGCTAAAGCACCACTACCACTGCGTGAGGTAGCTCCGCGTAAGTTGTATGAGAAGGTCATCCGACGGCCTGTTGAAAAAGACCGCGCTTGGTTGTCATGGGAGGATATAAGTGAAAATCTCGGAGAAGTGCCGTTGTGGGCTGGCTTCCCAGGCGAAGATGAAGACTCGGAGACGTCTTGAGCAGATTGTTGGAGCCATACACATGCGTTCTCTACAATAGTCCAGGTGTCTTATCCCGAGGTTGTTGACGGTCAAAACTGCCATCAGCTGATATGGCGCGCAAGCGTATGTCGGATATGGCATCAGTGCCGGCGCGAGTCCGTGTATGTCGACTTCACCTCTTCTCAACCCTTCAAATTCTATACTTTCTTCTGCTAAGGTCGATCAGCTTGTAGTCTGGCGTATATATCGCACTCATATTTTGTAATACTGAGGCACCAATCTGAGTCGCCATGGCTCTTTCCACCATCCTTCTACACATTACTACACCACCATTTGACGATCTCATGGGCCTTTCGCCTACTACGGGTAGGAACCCACACGATACATCCGCGTACCCAGTCCTTAAACATCTTCCAGCGTCGAGCTAGCTGCTTCCATCGCTCATTCGACATTAGCATACCGCCTCTTCTTCCAAGCCGATCGATCTTGCGCATATTGTGCGCACCTCTCAGGGTACAGCTACCGCACTTCCATTCCCAAACCGTTGACTACCCGCCAAAGTCGCCCTAGCGCCCTCCATCCGCCCCACCACTATCGCTACGCCGGTGTGCGCTTCCGCGAGCCTCGAATGGCTGCCCGCGAGGTAATAGCCTAGCTGCCTTGCGCTGCATTTGATGGTATACGGCAAATACCAGGATACGCTCGTAAGTAGCATGACCACCAGGCTAAGGACGAAGAAGTTGAAGGCCAGCTTCTCGCCTGGGCTCATTACATACAGAGCCGTGTTGATCTCGTACCGGTGGTAGGCCAGTTGCGCTTGGTACCGGAACTCCGAGAAGACGTTATCATGCTTTGAAGATGGTCGCCGAGGTATTGAGGGAGGGTTGTAGGTCGCCATGCCGCGGTTACTTGATTCGAGGGCTATCGTCGCGGTCGCTGTAGGGGTTCCAATTGGCCACTGTGGTCCTTCTCGGCCTTATGAAAGCTTACCCCAGGCCCGTGAGCCGCAGTCGGTATGCCAATGATCGCTGGGTCCACGCTGGATCGCCGAAACGCTGTATGCTCAATGACCAGAAGGAGACGCAGAGGGGCGTAGAAAGCACTTTCAGAGAGTATGAAAGTCGGGAACCATTGCGGAAATATCATAGCCTACCAATGGGCCCACCTTCCTTACATCTTTGCACCGTCAGCGGTCTTAGCAGCCATAGTCCTAGCACTTTGAACAAAAAAGGTATCACCGTGTTCTCATTTCGGATATCCCGGAGAGACGGTTTTAAGCTTGGCCCATGAAGCTGTGGGTTATACTTTCGAGTTCACTTCATATTCGGATTGCACTTCGCTTCACTCGCCCTCTCAGCTGTACGATGAGCTGTCATCATGTTGCCAGCACAGCTGTCTTCGCTGTTAGCATCACAGCTCGACCTGGAGAGCAGACATGAAGTTGTGCAGAAGATGAGCACTGCAGGGATGGAGGGGAGACTCAGAGAGGGCGTGGACCGGAAGATGCTCGGCAGAAAGCAATGGCGTTCCGGCACCGTAGCGGAAGTGTCTGCACGTGAGTGTGCCTCTTTCTCCACGCCGCGCTAGTTCTAGCGCACCTTTACGCGATTTCTATGTTTACATGTTTATTGAGTAAACTAAAACGGCGACAACAGCGACTAACAACAGGGCTCACTGAGCAGAACTCGACCGCATACCTGTTGCAATGTCTGCATCACCAGAACGACCATCGCGACGAGCGGCTGCGCGGAGAAAGGTTGTCGTGGAGGAGGATAACAGCTCGGACATCGAAAACAGCGTCGCCAGCCGAAGACCAGACGAGGATGAAGAAGAGGATTTCACACCGGCGCCTGCGCGCAGCACTCGTTCGTCGCCAAGGCGGAAGACCACAGGAGCACCTGCGACAACGCCACGGAGACGGGCAGTTGGCAACAGGCGAACGAAGACCGGCGAATCAGTGGAGCCGTCAGTGATGGAACCGTCCCAGATATTCAGCCCGCCGGAGAGTGTCGCGGATGAGCCGCAATCACCCACAAAGAAGTCTCCGCCTAAGAGGCGGAGTGTGAAGGATGCGCGGGCTGCGCGGAAGAGCAGAGCTGGACGAGTCTCGATAGCGCCGGATCCGCCTGAGCTGCAGCATTCGTTGTTGACGCCTGAGCCTTCTGCTTCACCCGAGCCGGCGTCGAGACAAGGCACGCCATTGACGGATATCACGGAAACTGCTGTTAATGATGCGACGCCTAAGCTTGCGGAGAGGAACATGACACTGCCGGAAGATTTGACAGAGGTGACGGAGACGACAGAGACGGAGAACTCGCAAACGCCCAAAGCTGGAGCGAAGATGAACGTCAAGAAGGTTGATCCGAGCATCAGCAAGCTGGAGAAGCCTATGGACATCGTGGTGAGGACGAAGGCACTCGGCATACCGCAATCACAAGAGCCAGCAGCACCGAAAGCGCGCATGACCATCACCTACCTCGTCCTGACAAATTTCAAGTCCTACGCTGGACGGCAAGAAGTCGGTCCATTCCACGCTTCTTTCTCGTCAGTCGTGGGACCTAATGGATCTGGAAAGAGCAATGTGATCGACTCCCTGCTCTTCGTTTTCGGCTTCCGAGCAAGCAAGATGCGACAAGGCAAGATCTCCGCGCTCATCCACAACAGCGCGCAGCACCCGGACCTTGACTACTGCGAGGTGGCAGTGCACTTCCAGGAGGTTATGGACCAGCCGAATGGCACTAGTATCGCTGTCCCGGACTCACAGCTCATCGTCTCGCGTCGCGCGTTCAAGAATAACAACAGCAAATACTACATCGATGGTCGGACTTCCGACTTCACGACAGTCACGACGTTGCTGAAGGACCGCGGTATCGACCTCGACCATAAGCGCTTTCTCATTCTGCAGGGTGAAGTAGAGTCGATCGCTCAGATGAAGCCGAAAGCGCAGGGCGAGCACGATGATGGTTTGCTGGAGTACCTAGAAGACATCATTGGAACTTCGAAGTACAAGAAGCCGATCGACGACGCTGCTACCGAGACCGAAGCGCTGAATGAAGTCTGCCTGGAGAAGAGCAATCGCGTCCAGCACGTCGAGAAAGAGAAGAACGGGCTCGAGGACAAGAAGAACAAGGCTATGAAGTATATCTCCGATGAGAATGAGCTCGCGCAGAAGCAGTCCGCGCTATACCAAGTCTACGTCGCGGAGTGCGGAGACAACATTCAAGTCACCAATGAAGCTGTGGGGCAGATACAGGAACAGCTGAACGGAGAGTTGCAGCGCCATGGAGGTGGTGAAGAAGAGATCAAGCGCTTGGAGAAGCAGTATAAGGCCGGCTCGAAGGAATACGAGAAGCTTGACAAGGACGCGCAAGGTATACTGAAGGAGATGGCGAAGCTGGACAAGGAGACCGTGAAGTTCGACGAGAAGCGGAAGTTCTTGGTCAACAAGCAGAAGAAGCTTGAGAAGAGTCGTGATGCCTCGAGCTTTGGCGTGAAAGAAAGCGAGACCTTGGCTACGCAGGCTGAGGAGGACGTCGCGCGCCTTGGTGCCGAGATCGAAGAGCTGGAGCAGGAGATGGCTGCCGAGGAGACAGAGTTGACTAAGATCAGGGAGAGCTTGAAGGGCAAGACACAGGGTTTGAGCGATGCGATTGCGGCGAAGCAGAAGCAGCTTGAGCCCTGGAATGCCAAGATCAGTGAGAAGCAGTCGGCTGTTGCAGTGGCGCAGAGTGAGCTGGATATCTTGCGCGAGCGAGAAAATTCCGGTGCCACTGCGGTGGCGGAGGTGGAGGCGAAGATTGCTGGGCTGAGGGAGCAGCGTGAGACAAAGGCTGAAGAGCTCGAGAGCTGCAAGAAGGAGCGCAAGGTGGCGGAGAAGGAGATCCAGAGCGTGCAGAAGCAAGTTGACCAGCTTGCTGCGCAGGAGCCGGCCATGAAGAGCAAGCTCTCCGGCGCCCGTGCTAAAGCTGATGAGGCGCGTGCGAGTCTGTCCGCG
>JAKLLW010000762.1:0-24404 GCA_022814695.1 Neocatenulostroma microsporum | reverse complement strand
CAGTAAGCGACAGAGATTCCCAGATAGTTGGCTATGAAAACGTAGCCCAAGAACCCGCCACGATGATCAGCCCGAGAGGTTTCCGACACGAGGACAGGTGTCTAAAGGAGATGGGTGTAAGGGTTAGCAGACGCCTTCACGAGCAGGGCGGGAGTCTCAGATATCCGAGACAGCCTCCAAGGGTGCTACCCATCAGTATACGCACAATGGCAGTCAGAGCGCCTGTCCCAAGACCAGTGACCACACGAGCAACGAGGATCTGGTACAAACATCGTCAGCAGGACTCCGCGTCCTTGGAAGGCAAAGCTTAGCCACTCACGAATGAAGCACTCTGGGTAGCCGCCTGAAGTGCACCGCCGATCAATGCGAAGATAGCAGCAAAGAACAGACCATTGATACGGCCGATGCGATCAGCTGCCCATCCGCCCAAGAAGCAGCCGACTAAAGCACCAAGGTAGTAGATCTGAAAGCGATGGGTGTAAGGTTAGCAGATGTCTCCAAAAGCATGCGGTAGTCTCAGATATCTAAGACGGCCTTCGAGGGCTCTACCATTGGGTATACGTACACTGACGATGCCTCCCTGCTTTGTGGTGTTCGTGACAGTACCACTAGGGTACATTCCAATGTCGACCTCGCGAACGTAGTCCGGAGAAGCATTGACACCACCCATCACTCCTTGATCATAGCCTTCGAAGAAGATAGAGATCAGGGAGAAGGCTTGGATGGCGATGTTGAGTTGGCGAGGCGAGAGCTTCTTCCACGCGTCTCTGAGGACCATCTTGATGGCTGGGCGGTTGAACAGTTGAGCAAATATGGCGGAGTCGTGCAAAAAGATGGTGGAAGGCTTTAGGTGAGACGCCGTCCTGAGGTCAGACGTTAAGTTAGGAATGGGCTTGGTCTTATTGTGCGGTCAAGCCTCGTGAGACAGCCATCGCCGAGGGCAATGGAGTGAAGGAACCTTACTGAGTCCTAGCCGTCGCCAGAGACTGGTGACGGGTGCCATAGGAAGCCTCGCGATGTGTACCAAAGCTCGTACGACTCCTCTGGGGCCCCATGTCGGGTGAACTCGTGGAGGTGGCGCGGAAGACAAGAGAGTTATTATGGATTGAGCAGTTCAGCAATTTAAGCGTTCAAGCAGAAGGTAGGCTATGATTGGCCGGAGCTGCGTCGTTGTGGGCCAACGCGACGTCGTGAGAGGAAGCAGACGGAACCACCACTCGAACTCATCTGCTCCCACGGCATTGCGTCGATGGAGACGTCGGCGGATGTTAGACTCACGAGATTCATAGATGCGTCTCCCTCGGACATAAGAATGCAAAAGCTTCCGTACCCTTCTCCCTACTCACAACCAAAAACCTCTCAGTGTTCCGTCCTTTCCCCTGCCTTACTGCATAAGAACAACTTGATACATAGCTGGCCCCGACTTCCAAACCCTAGACCGACAGCTATCGATAGTACTTGTTAATCACACCCAGGACCGACTTCGTGGGCATTGAGCTTTGACGCCACGATGGCTCCCAACGGCATCAATGGAGTCAACGGCGAGCGCTCCCATAACACTCCTTCACAACCACTGGACATGACAGTCCTTGGCTTAAACAGCGGAACCTCCATGGATGGCATCGACTGCGCGCTCTGTCACTTCCACCAGGAGACTCCCGACTCACCAATGCACTTCGAGCTTCTCAAGTACGGCGAGATACCATTGGAGCAGACCATCAAGAAGCGGGTCATGAAGATGATCTACCACAATCGCACAACGCCAGAGGAGCTCTCGGAGGTAAACGTCCTTCTTGGCGAGACTTTCGCTTCTGCCGTCAAAGATTTCTCCAAAGAGTACAACGTCGAGATGTCCAGTATTGATGCGATTGGCTCCCACGGGCAGACGATCTGGCTGCTTTCCATGGCAGAGGAGGGACAGACGCAATCCGCGCTCACGATGGCAGAAGGCACCTTCATCGCGTCTCGGACAGGCATCACAACCGTAACGGACTTTAGAGTCAGCGACCAAGCTGCAGGCAGACAAGGCGCACCGCTCATAGGTTTCTTCGACGCCCTAGTCCTACACCATCCGACCAAGCTCCGAGCATGTCAGAACATCGGCGGTATCGCAAATGTATGCTTTATCCCACCAGACGTCGATGGCCAAAGATCAGACGCCTACTTCGACTTCGACACTGGTCCCGGTAACGTCTTCATCGACGCCGTAGTACGGCATTACAGTAACGGCGAGAAGGAGTACGACAAAGATGGCGCAATGGGCGCTCGCGGCACAGTGAACCAAGATCTCGTTGATGAGTTTCTGCAGTTCAAGTACTTCAAGCTCGACCCTCCGAAAACAACCGGCCGAGAGATCTTCCGCGATACCATGGCAGACGAGCTCATCCGGAAAGGCGAGAAGCTTGGTATGAGTCCTGACGATGTCGTGGCGACTGTGACTCGTATCACAGCGCAAGCGATTGTAGACCATTACCGGCGGTACGCTCCGAGCCAGGAGATCGATGAGTTGTATATGTGCGGTGGTGGAGCATACAATCCGAATATCACGAAGTACATCCAAGCCCACTACCCTCGCACCAAAATCATGATGCTGGATGAGGCTGGTGTACCTGCGGGAGCGAAAGAGGCCATCACGTTCGCATGGCAAGGTATGGAGGCTGTGGTTGGACGGTCGATACCGGTGCCTGATCGAGTCGAAACGAGACAGGAGTATGTACTCGGTAAAGTAGCGCCGGGGAAGAATTACCGGGAGGTGATGCGGAAAGGAATGCTTTTCGGTGGCGGAGCCAATCACTTACCGCCCGTGAAGGAGTTGGTGAATTATGTCCATGGAAAGAAATTTGACAACAAGTGGTGAGAACTGGTAATCGCAGGCCCTGAAGCTATGGCAGCAGTGAGGAGCGGTTGGAAGCGATCTTCGCTAACAAGCTCAGAGCAAGTGCGTCATGCCAGGTGTCGGAAAGGTCTTTCGCGGTGGTACACATGCAGAGAAACACTATTTGCAACGTTCGATAGCATCGGAACCCCATAGTCCATGGAAAATATGACACTGCTGTCGCCGTTTTGCATGCCGTACGTGTCTCAGTTTCACTCCTGGTCGATTAAACCGCCATCAGATGAGATGACACTGTCATCCGAGTCCCTATCCTCGATCCCCTCGCCAGACAACAGCCCCACCATGTGATTGTCCATGTCCTCATCTGCATCCTCGTCTGTACTCCACTCCTCATGCGAGTCAGGCATCTCACCCCCCTCCAGAACATAACGCTCCATGCGGCGCGTGAAGGATGATACGCGCTGCTCGTAGTCAGGGCTAAATTCCACACCCTGGCCCGAAGTTGTCCGGAACGGCCCTCTCAAGCGCACATGCTTCAACGAACCCAGCTTGCCCGCAATAGATTGGAAGAAGTGCTGTGAGTCTCCAAGCGTGAAGTGTACTTCGTTCAACTCAATCTCCTCAAGCGTATCTTTGTGTCTGAACAGAAGACGCAGCAGGTCATCTTCTGAGCACTCGAAACACTCCAGGCTTAGTTCCCGCAGGTGAGGCCAACTCATGTTGCCTACGAGGGTGTTCAGCTGCACATTCCGCTCCGTGTAGAAGTTGCGAGGAGCGCTGATGGAGAGGCAGGTCAACTTCTTCGCATGTGACAGAAACTCCGGGATCTTCCTTGCTCGCAGATCATGCAACATCATGCTCAGAGGCTCCTCCAGAGTCTCGCAATTCTCGTCGTGGAAGACAGCGAACAAGCCGATGTGTAATTCTTCGATGCCGGTGATCGCCTCATGGACTTTCGATGCAACATTTGGCGGCAGCTCAAAGAAGGCGTGCGAAATCGGCTGAACCGACAAGGCCTTCAGATTCTTTTCCGCCGCCTGTGCTGCCAACAAGAGAGATTGCAGGGAGTGTGTGCCAGTATAGTATTTCGGATGATCATGGCAAGGGTACACCATACCCTCCTGGAAAGATTTGACGCGTCTGGTGGTGGTGACGCAAAGCTCGTGACCCATCGACATGGTCACATAGTCCAGCTTCGGGCAAGCCTCAAAAAGGGCAAGGAAGGTCTTTTCGGCTTCTTTCTCCCTTTTCATGAGCTTCTGATCGGCGTACAAGGCTTGGAATTTTTCGTAGGCTTTCTTCAGCTTCGCCTTGGAGTAGTTGCCTCTCCGAATGTTGTGGTGCCGAGTGTAGGTGCGCGTGAGAAGTCTCTCTCCACGCTCCGTCCCCTCTAGTTCGCTATGCTGTGAGCCGATGCCACTATACAAATGGAGAGCTTTCTTGTTCCCATCCGGGTCGGAGCTCCATCGCTTCTGGTTCCATGTGTCATAGTTCGCGATGGGCTCCAAGCGCGCAGCCTGAAAGAGCAATGATCGTACGCCTTTAGCTACTGTGCTTCGTGCTATGGCACGAGCTCGATCAAAACTCTCCCTGGCGAAGTATACGGTTGCTTCTGGGAGGAGATATTCCGCTCCAACAGTGGCAAGCAGGCGGCTTGTGAGACGAAACCTTTGTATATCGTCGACGTCGCAATACGAGCAGATGCGGTGTAGCAGCTCAACCGGGAGGCCGTCCAGAGCCATTTTGTTCGGTCTGTTATTAAGGTATTGGAGTCAAGGTGATAGTTGACGATGATGCTCATCCAGAACTCTGGAAGTCGCGTGCACGCGTTTTGAGTTCACGCCGCTGCGGCCGATTATCCGCACAACGGGGCCGCTTAAGCATGCCAATGCGAATTCTCAATGATCAGCGGTGTTTCTCTTTACCTTCGCTCCTCACACCATCTGACCATATACTGCTATGTCCACACAACCAGATATGCAAGCCGCCGCCCGCACCTTCTTCGCCTCGCACACCTTCGCCGTGGCCGGCGCCTCATCCAACCCAGCCAAATTTGGTCATAAAATCTTCGCTTGGTATCTGAACCACAACCTTTCTGCCGTACCTCTAAACCCGACGTGCTCTTCAGTGACGGTACGCCGGAAAGAGTATGAGACAGTGTCCTCGGTGGCAAAACTTCAAGACCCGGCGCATACGAGCTTGTCGGTCATTACACCTCCGCCAGTAACGGCGAAGCTTCTCATGGAAGCCAAAGACGCTGGCATCAAAGCGGTTTGGCTGCAGCCAGGTAGCTTCACGGACAAGGAGCTTGACTACGCTATCAAGGAATTTCCGGGCGCGGCGGTAGGTGGCTTTGCGGAGGGTACAGTAGGAGGTGAGGGCTGGTGTGTGCTCGTTGATGGAGAAGCGTCCATGAGCGCAGCTGGAAGAGACGAGAAGTTGTGATGAACATTCAAATGCATCAGAACTCATGTGGAGGTCTATGAAGACAGCTCATTCGAAGCAATGGCGGCCGGCATGTGATCGGTCCAGGCGATGCGAAAACAATTGAGAGCGTTGAGCGCGAGTCGGTACGATTGTACATGTGGAAGACACGAACAAAGTCCACGATGCATATGAACATTGGAAATGGTACGTTACTATCATAACGTCCCTGCACTTCTCTGCCCTTCCTGATGAACTTATTTGAACGTTGTTGAAATCCTACACTCTATGACGGAAAGAATCAAAGGCCTGTCTGATCACACTCGCTCTTTATACATCACGACTCGGTAATTGTACGATCGTTTAGCAATGCTAACTGGATCTGCAGTACCCAATCTTAAGCGGAATCCAACTCCAGCGTCTGCGGCACGCAAATACACGGGCTGCCCGGCTTCTGGACAGTGCCACCACAGCCGCTGTTCTCGCCAGCCATGCAGTCATGCTAAGCACAATGGGCTCGTCGCCTTCAACACAACGTTTGCTTACCATTGGCTGCTTGAAGGGAAGCCGCCGACTCGCAGGGAGCACCGCAAAGCGGCGGAGAATAACGGCTGTCGAGTTCTTCGCCAAAGTCGGCTTCTTCGGCAAAGTTGGTTTTCCAAACCGCACCTTCCCAAAGAAGCGACAACAGGGGATGATGTAATCCGACCTTCGCACCCAGCACCCAGCACCCCTCTACCGACAGCGTGGCCACTGATGTGGTAGACGGCCCGGTGGCTTGGTAGACGTGTAGCTCTCGAGGCACTGGCGAGTGACTGCTACGGCTCCGCATCCGGGTCCGGGAGGCGGCAGTGTGTCGAGAGAGGGGAGAAGCAGGGAGCGAGCAGCTACAGTCGCCAGTCTCCAACGCTGCCTCTCATGTTCGGACTCGTAAGCCGCGAGAGCTATATGTTACTAGTACATGTAGAGCACGGCGCGCCGGCGAGCCCGCCGTGTACAGAGTACGCGAGACAGAAGTCGTCCGAGCCTGTAAGAGGGGCCGCCGCGACGCAAGAAACTGTACAATCAGGACGGTGGTCAGGCGGGAGAACCATGAGACACCGGTGCGGTGTGGGCGGCCCGAGAAGCTCAGCAGTCGCATGGACGGCGTGACAGAGAGGGCGGGCTACGGTGTTAAGCGTACTTTCACAACACCACCATCGGTGCATGAAGCGGTGGAGATCGCAAGCTCGGAGAGGAGGACTGAGAACCCGAGGTCTCAAGTGCAGCTTACACAATCGAAGCTGGCTGAGCAGCCATCGCTGAACCAGAAAACTTCGAGCCGATGTATTGTCGATCGCAGTCTCATCATCGATCAACAGAATAGAGAAGCGGATGCTTCTTCGGTCTGCTAGGCTACAGTTCATAGCGCGGTATTGACTACCAGCCATCGCTCGTTGGTGATCACGTAACTAGCGTCCCTCTCTCACACCCTGGGAGCCGCGCCACTGTACAATCTTCCAGCTGTCCCCAAGCAATCACAATCATCGAAATCGATGATTCCGATATCGTGGCGGCTTCGCTGAACCCTTTGCCTTGGCTAGCGATATTCGCCTAGAAAGGAGGAAAGAGCGTAGCGATGCCGGCCTTGGAGATGGCCACCGTGACTGCGGCGTTGCATCTGCAGGCCCTCGAAGATGAAGTCTACAGATGCAAGAGTCAACTGCGGAGATTCCACATACAGTGGACATTTGGTGATAAGCAACACCACGTCTACAAACGTCTAGGCCGTATGCGTGTTTAGGTATGTTCTGTATGTGGATTTTCCCATCGCCTTGATCACACGAGAGTATCCTAAGCGCCAATCTAGACTACTGAGTTTGCACTGAGCTCGTGAAGCCTCCTAGCCCCTCCAATCGTGTCAGTGTCAGTGAGGGCGCTGTCACATGCCAGCCGGCCGCACCTCGGCGCTGAAAGCTGCAAGTGTATAGTACAATTTGACTTGCAGCAGTGACTAAGCCACGCATCAAGTTGGGTACCAGATTCTACCCGGTCATCGAAAGCTGTTCGGGAAGGTTCGCCTTGGACGAGCACCGGTCGGTGAAAGCGTAGTCTCCGATTCGATGTGTGGTGGGAAGAACAAGCTTGGCTCGCTTGAGGAGTCAACCGGGTTCTCGATGGCTTCGCAGGAAGCTATCTCTTTTGCTCTTCTGACCTCCCTATGCTTCTCGCGCTCAACATAGGCGAAAGCCTCTCACTTCGGCTGTGACTACGGACGGAGTCGAGCTCGCGAGAGCAAAGAGTGAAGGCGCAACCAAGTCCTAGGATCTGTGACAACTTTCCCATGGGGTATCATTCAGTCGTATCTATACACCACAATATCATCCCTCCTCAACAGGTTCATCCTTAATAACAATCGGCTCATCCTCATCATCACCTCCCACAACACCCACACCCACCCTCCTCGTCCCACCACCCTCCCTCTTAACCTCAATAACATCCACCAACCTCCCTCTCCTGGGCCGGACCTCCTCAGCCAAAACCACCGTCTCAATCCCCGCCGGGGCCCTCTCATCATCTGGGCCCCAAGGCAAACTGTCGACATCAATCTCCTTATTCAGCAGACTCTTCAAAACAACCTCCGCTCCCGCCTTCGACATAACCTGATTCGCCTCCCCACACCTCTCACTACAACAGCACTCCAAACACCCTTCAAAACAATGACAAGCCTCCACCCTCTCACAAGCCTGATTCAACAGCAAATCAATAAACTCAAAAGCCTTCGCCGCAATCCCGGAACCATGCTGTCCTCCTTTCGAATCATAGAAAGTAAGCCGTGCAGGTCGCTTCCTACTCGTCTCCTTCTTAGCGAACTCCTTGATAGCGACTTTACACTCCGTCTTTACATCTCCAGGCATGGAGATGACAAAGTTGGGCATGAGCGATAGGATGGCGTGTTCAGCCGCATGGATAGCTCCTGCAAGGTTCAGACGTCGAGAGTTGAGGATCTCGACCGCGGATTTGGGGACATCTAGCCACATCCCTTTACTAAAGATGATGATGGGAGGGTTATCCACTTGCACAGCGTCCAGGATCCGCCGTTTCTTGTCGACTTTGAAGAAGCCAAAGACGTTTTGTAGGACTTTGATGGAACCGAAGAACGCTCTGCTCAAGCTCCCAGGGATCCTGCGTATAGCCTCCGTCTCCACGGGATCAATGTCAGTGTAATCCCGCTGCTGCGTCGTCCAGTCAACTTTCACGAGCTCGACTTTAGCAATCATACGCTCGGTACTCATCTCCTTCACCAAATACGTATGCCCCTGATGCAAGAAGATACCTCCTTCGTAGATGGTGAAGAATGCTCTACTCGCTTCCAGCTCCTCCAAGACGACGTTGCGCCCGTTCGTGCAGTCGATGATGGCGAAGTGGGAGTCCTCCGTATCCCGGATCGCTACGGTGCGAGAGGGATGAGGAAGGAAGCGCTCGTCCGTGTGGTAAAAGCCTAATTGGTCGTCTTTGCGCAAGCGCTCGGAGCAGATATCTGGTAGCTGCTTGCCGAAGAAAACGTCGTCGGTGTCGGGGTTGATGGGCATTTCGTAGGCGGCGCATTGGATATGTCCCTCCAAGACGAGCATGTTGGTGAGATCGACTTGTAGCTCGCAGTTGGGCTTCGTGAAGATCTCGTCTGGGTTAGCCATGTAGTATTGATCTGTTGGAAAGCAGTCGCCTATCAAGACGGACAAGGAGTCTTTGTTCCTTCGCCCTGCTCGACCGGACTGTTGGCGGAGGTTGGCAATCGTGTACGGGAAGCCGACCGTTATAACAGCATCCAAGGATCCAATGTCTACACCCAGCTCGAGCGCGTTGGTGCCGATAATACCAACCAACTTCCCATCAAACATCTCCTTCTCAATCCTCCGTCGATCTTGCGGCGTATACCCACCCCGATACGCCATCACTCTCGCCATTACCTCGGATCTCTCAAGCGCATTCAACTCATTCTTCACCGCCGTCGTCAAAATCTCACACTGCTTCCGCACCCTGCAAAATGCTATCACCCTTACCCCTCGCAAGATAAGCTGACAGAACAGCCGCGCCGTCTCAGCAAACGTATCGCCTCGTCCAGAAGTGGGGTCCCCAGGGTCTTTGAAAGGTGTATTCCAGCACAGAAACTCCTTCCTCCCACTCGGACTCCCGTCGAAATCGACGAGTGTAACGTCCTCGATGCCGAAGATGGTGCGCATATGCTCCTCCGGGTTCGCTACCGTAGCCGAGCAGGATATGAACTTTACTTTCCGGTTGCCTACGGCAGCGCATATACGACGAAGTCTCCTCATGATAAGCGCCACGTGAGCGCCGAAGAGGCCGTTGTAGACGTGCAATTCATCCATCACCACATACCGCAAATTCTGCAGGAAATGCCTCCATTTCTCTTCTTGGGGAAGGATGGTTAGGTGTAGCATATCCGGGTTCGTGAAGATGATCCTCGCTTCGTCTCTCACGGTGTTGCGATCAGCCATCGGTGTATCGCCGTCGAAAGTCTCGCACGTCACATCCTCCAGCCCAGGCAAGTATGACAGAAGATCTTTGAGACTTCGCCTCTGATCTTGCGCAAGAGCTTTGGTGGGGAAGATGTACACTGCTCTCGTCTGCCGATCATCTTCCAGAGCGTGGAGGACAGGGATCTGGTAGATGAGACTCTTGCCTGAGGAGGTCGAGGTAGAGACTATGACGTTTTGGCCGGCGTGGAGGGCGTTTATGGCTTCTGTCTGGTGGCTGTAGAGTTGTTGGATTGAACGGGTATTGTAGAGGGCGTTGACGAGGTCTTGGCTAAGAGGGAAGGCGAGCTCGCCGTAGACTGGTTCTTGGGGGTCGAAGACGCGGTGGCCGTCGGGGACGACTTGTTCGGTGTACCATTCGGAGCTTTTGAGCTCGGCCACGATCTCTGGGATGCTTTTGCGGTCTGTGGGTATGCTCTTCGGGAGAGTGTCTGGGACTGCTGGTGTGGCTTCACGACTTCTGCTCTGCGTTGGTATGAAGGGTTTGTGCTCGTCCTCCAACCTCTCCGTCGCATCTAGGCCCAGCTCGGCCGACTCGTTGAGCCAGGCATTGACTGCTGATGTGAACTTGACGTTCCGCTTCTCGATCAACCTCATCATCTGCTTCTGGCTGAAGACGGGCATCTTGAGCTCTTCCTCTCTCAATTTCCTATGTGCTCGCACGATCTCTCCCTTGCCGTTATGCACTTGCCTCTTCAGATCGCCGTCGACGAATTCGAACAGCAGCACCTCGACATTCTCATGCCTTCCCTCGGCCCGCCGATGACCCGTCGTCTCTGCCGGGAGCTCCTTGAACATATCATTCGCGCTCTTCTTCCCACGCAGATCCTCCTCGCCCATGAGCGCGACTTGCAGCATTTCCTCGTCCACATAATGGAAGTTGATGGCTGCTGGCACCAACCTCTTCACCCTCGCTATATCCTCTATTCGTAATGGCCGTTTGATGTTGGCTTCGACCGCGCTCTTGATCGTCTCGTACGTCGTCGCGAGATGCTTGCGGGTGCAGCAGAATGTGTAGACCAAGTTGAGCGCTTTGTGGACTTGAGCCAGGCTGGTGAAGGCTTCAGGCCAGGGGATAGACGTCTCGACCGTCGCCCCCTGGGAGGCAGTAGACGAGTCGCCGCGATAGAGGGAGGGCTTGTCCTTGCCGGACTTGGCCGTTCGCCTTGGCTTCTTTCCGCCATCGTGCGTCTTGGTTGGGACAGTTGTTGTACCAGCATCCGGCGCTGGTGTAGCCTCAGTCCTATCTTCTGCCACCTCGCTCTCGCTCTGCCTCTTCCTCTTGCGCTTGTTCACCAGCTGCTTCGAGACGGTGGCTGCTTGAAGCTTGACCATCCTTGCGACCTTGTCCTCTCTCCTCTCTCAACCGCATCAACGCTGCCTCAGCATGATAGCCCTGCGCTGCTCCTTACACTTCCTCCTCGACGCTACCAAGTGCTCCGTCCAGTTGTCGCAACATGTCAATGTCCCACGTTGCATCGGCAATGACTTCATCGCCACCCCAAACACGCGGTCCAAGCGCGCCGACGCCCCGAACTTCACGCGCAGTCACATGCATTCAATTAAATACCGCATCGGGTTCAGAAAAGTTCTCTATCGGCAGGAACGAGTCTCTTGCGTAGACCACAGAACGAACACGAAGCATGGAAGCGTAGAAACACCATAGAAACATCACCGTCCCGGATCTTGCCCGCCATGTCCTCACGCAGGTAGAAAGAATCATCATCCGGGCCCCTTCCACACACAAACCACCGACCAGGACGCCACACTATCGCAAATTACACTTCTCGAACATCTCGTCTCGTCCTTCATCATGGACCTCAAAACACCTCTCACCGGCTACCAGGCCATCCCGACCCCAACCTCAGGCGGGAGACACGATCCAGGCCAAATCGTAATACTCTTCGACCACCGCCACATCAAACCCGATCTCAAACCGAATGAACCCCAGATGTCTACTTTCACTTCTTACTACCTGGAGGGACTGAGTAGATTGGGGTGGGCGAGTTATTACAGGAGGCCGGATTTGGATCCGGGCATGATTAGGTTGGTCTGGTGGACTGTATGTTTTTATCTTTTCTTTGCTGTCTACGCTGTGTATGAGTGACTGGGGTGCGGGATGCGAGATCGGATCTCCGGAGAGCCGAAAGCCCAGGTGAAGGTGTGTGAGGCTCAAAGGTCACTTGCTGATATGATGCTACAGCACGCCGGAGCAGAAGGCCACAGAGACTACCCCCTCTACAAAGCCTACGCCGTCAAAGAGATGCTCGACTCCCTCTCCGCCCAAGGTTTCCGCCCCATGATCATCGGTTGGTCAGGCGAGAACCCCTTCCCCATGATAGGTGGCTCAGAGCCCCCGCCCGAGCCAAAGAAGCCTAAGAAGCCCGTGGTGAAGTCTGCGAGTGGGTATATTAGCGGGCATGCTGGTGCTAACAAAGGGACCACGCCGCATGATCGGGTCATGGCTATTATCGCCAAGGAGGAGGAGAGGGAGGCGAAGAAGAGGGCGGAGGAAGTGGAGTTGGAGAAGAAGGCCGAGAGTATGGGGTATGGGGTTTGATGATGCTGAGGTTTTGCGAGGTGTGTTTAGCGGCATTGTGGAGGGTGTTTTGGTGTTTGGGGTACTTGCGTACTTGTGTACTTCATGGATGATGGGTACTACTTCGTAGCACTACTTACTCTGTCTAGCGAGTATGTGTTAATACCTCCAGAGAACGGACTGTCACAAGAGCTTTTTATGCACGGGCGAATGTGAGCTTCATATCTACGAGAAGGTACTTCGCCAATTCTGGCGCTTTTGATACTAACCCGCACCTCATGCTCCAAGAGTTACGCGCCCGGCAAAGATAATGAGCTTACACCCAACGGGCATCTACGCAGCCCTCCGACGCTTTCCTCCCGCGGCAGAACATCAACACAGATACATATACTATCCACAACACCAAAGCCAGCACGTACGGCCACAGGTCGCAGAACACTGGGCATCCCGTCCGCTCTGCCATACATAAGCTGCGAACCGGCGAATTAGTACTACGGTTGGTGACAACGTGGGAATACCCGCTGCTGTACGTTTTGCTCCTCCTTCTTTTGCCATCCTCATCACCCTTTTCAAGGTACTCGCCACTGCCTATGCCGCCAGACTGCAACTCGTACCCGTCTTTGGAGTCAAACCTCTACCACACGTGCTGCCACCGGGATTCTTCGCGAACAACTCTCGTCTTACGGAGCGATGACTTTTGTGTTCGAAGATGTCATGCCCGGAATGCCCGGCACTCACTACCAGCCAGCCTCGTATGCGAAGCCAGGAATCCCGACTCTTTCGACTTGCCGTGCTAATCTGCTCAAACAGCACACCTGACCTAGAGTCCCCGAAGCTTGACGACGATGATCGTTGCCGCTTGGGCTCTCAGGAACAAGGTGAAATGCTGTCATACAAACAACGAAGGCTCTGTACGGTATCTTGTTTCTATGCAGACAGTCCGCAGATGCCGGCATGCCGCTGTGCGCACACGGCGCGTGAGTATTACCACGATTCGCAGACGACACGCCTGCTAACTTGCTGAAGGGACTCGGCCGTCATGCAAGCATGGGCTGCCAACATCTTGTCGAAGCTCTCGATCTTCGGATTCGTGGATACGGCGGCACCGGACAGGCTACGCATCGGCGTTCTGATAAGCATCCTACGTGCCGTTCGCGAGAAGCCGGACAACGTTACACACACCCTCCAGGATGAGGTTCTCAGCGTCGTAGGTTCCCTCGACAAGACGGTAGATGGATACGAGCAGTACAGTACGTTACATAGCTCTACATTACAAGTGACTCAAGGCTTCGCCCGTTGACACCATGGTATTCAGCCCCGCGAAGGCTTTGCCTACGAGGTGCCGGCCGGCCGATGCAGCAGCCCTACTGTAGTACTGTCTGCGATCAGAGGAGTGGACGACAAGTTCTGCTCATCATGATCATCTGCTCATGATCTGCCGGCGGTCCTCAGGACAAGATTACAGTGCTCGTCTGGTTGTCTCCGTTGTCTTCTTGGGTAGTCAACTAGTCATGCTTCTGTATAAGCCATTGGTGGACTGCAAAAGGCGTGTGTATTTCTGCTCACAAGGCATCACTGGCCAATCGTCGTGCCGACATTACGGTACTGGTGAGGTGAAGATTAAGTTGTCTTAGCTGTTGGTCTCGCAAGGCTTGCCAGTATCTCCACCGTCGTCATCGAAGCTCCTGTATAGGCCGTTGGCAGCCTGCAAAGAATCATGTATCTTGGGGAAGCTCAAGCACAATCTGCTTCGTTACGCTGTTGCATCATCTAGGCTGTCATAACGGCGATGGCAGTTGCTCTTGACCATGCTGCATCTATGGATTGGCTCATCCCACGAAGATTCAAGGGTGATGTGGCACTCGCCGTCCCTGAGCTCCCAACGGAGCGTCGTTTGACTGATAGTCGCTATGGTGGCCGTAGTCCACTATGAGTCCGTGAAGCATCAGGATGTAAACCGTAATTCCCAGCACCGTCATCGTCTTCTCAGCAGAGTCTGAGGTCTGGACTACATGCGGATCAGTACAGTCTCTCATTATGGGGCCATTCGTCAGTTGCACGGCGTTGGAAGTGTAAGCTGCTGGAATATGGATCGTCTCGCGAGGAAGTACGAGAATGCCTCCGACCAGAACCAGGTCTTCTGCCTGGTGCAGCGAGCTGAAGCTCGCCACTGCGCCAAGTATTAGCTACCTCGGTATTGCCAAGGCTGTCGCCCAGTACTGTGGTGTCAAGGAACGGGATCTGAATGGGACGCAAGGTTGATTGAGGATATCTGACTAATATGCACGAAGAGAACGATTACAGCCAAGCCTGCTCCTCCTGCCATATCGAGACAATCTCTTCCAACCTTTGATGTCCGAGGACTCGTAGACCAGCATCATCATCTTCTCCACCGCTCAGCATTGCAGGTAGTGCCGATCTGCCACATTATCATCGTCCAGCAAGATCGAGTCGGTGTAGAAGTGGTGTCGGAAAGGGTATGCAAGAGAGTTCGTCAGGGGTGGTGGTAAGGGTATGCAACAGAAAGCGCAACGCCAGCAATGTGCCGGTGGGTTGGTCGAACACCAAGCGCGGTAGCGGTCAGGCAGGTTCATTATCGCAAGCTATAGGGAGTTCCTGCGCAAAGACCACGCTTCGGCTGCCGACGCCAGTCCAGGAAAGATCGACCACGCTGTGGTGGTGATACTTGTAAGAAGGAACCGTCGTCAACGTCCGATCCCACGGCCGCATATCGTCGATAGTACGCTTACGCGGCCTACAGTCGTAAGAATTTGATTCGTCAAGCAGAGCGAGCTACTGGCCGTCCTCGCCGACGAACAGGGAGAGGCCATCCTCGTTCGCCGGCTGAGTCATGTTGGCCACTGGTGCGTAAGCCTGCGGGACAGCAGCCTGCCCATCATCGTCGCTGTCGTCGATCAAGAAGGGAGACGGCTTCTGCTTCTTCGCCTCCTGCTTCACGCGCTTCTTGATCTGAACTGCAGACAGCAGCGGCTCCTCGTCATCCTCGTCGCAGTCACCGACGCCCTCGTTGTATGAGGCGACGGTGCGCGAACGCTTACTGCTCGTCGCGCCACCCTGGCCGAGCTCGCAAAGCTCAGCCAGCAACCTCGTGCCGGTGTTGTTCGGCTTGTCCTCCGCATCCGGTGATGGGAAGTGCTGAATCGGGATAGGAGTGACGACTGGCCTGTCCCTCGCATGGTTCTTGATCTGGGAAACCTCCTCTTCCGTGAACTCGCGAACCTGGCAGCGCTCAATCGTGGCCTCTGGTCCGCCCTCCAGACGCTTCTCGCCGTGGGCCTGAGCCATGTGATCGTAGAAGCCCTTGGCGTTCCTGATGTAGCTGCTGTTATTCGCCGCGGTGTTGCCGCCGCAGACAGGGCAGCGAATCTCGAACCACCGCCCATTTGGGTGCTTCACAACGCATTGAGTGTGTGTGATGAAGTTCTTGCGGTTCTCAGCGAACTCCCAAGCGGTGGAACGGACCTTGGTCTCCGGATTCGCAGCGTCGCGGATGTCGCACCCGCCTTCGGTGTACGTCTGGGTCTGGCCATCGATCACATCAACATAGGGCATGCCTGTCTCCCTGTGGGTGTTGATGTATTCGATCTCCTCGGCAGGGACCTCGCGATAGGTGCAGTGCTCGATCGTGATGTCGAAGTTCGGATGCTTGAACTCGTGCGACCTCTCGAGATGGCCCTTGAACGCATTGGCGCCGTGGTAAAAGTGACCTGTCACTGCAGAGTGGTTGCCACCGCAGTCACCGCAGCGAAGCTCAACCCACTTCTCCTCTTTAGTGCGCACGATGGTCGGCGCCCATGGTAGGTACTCGTAACGCCTGGCCTTCTCCGGGTCCCATGTCGCCAGCTCGTCAAGATCATTCCCAGCCAAGCGCTTGCGCGAAGCGGGCGCCGTGACTTTTGGGTTACGAGTGGAGGTGGTTGTGCTCATGCGATCCTCGGTGGCTGTACCGAGCGTGAGAGTTGGGCCTGGCTTCGCAGTGTTGGTGGCGGTACGTAAGGTGTCCACGCTCATGCTGTCCTCGTTGGCGGCTGCAATGGCCATACCTGCCGCAGCAAGATCTGCTGATGGGACTGAAACGTGTCAGCGTCCATATCTCAGATGTTTGTTATGCGACATGCTAGAATCTCGCAATATGCACTACAAATTGACACTGGGGTGACTTACCGAAAGGCTGAAGCAATTCTTTTAGATCCTCATCCGTCCCTTCCCCTCCCATACTCAGGCGGAGACCGATCTTACGCGTGCGTGAGGCGATAGCATCGACATCGGCCTGACAGGAGAGCTTCATCTCTTGAAGACGCACTTCCACCTCATCAGCGAGCCCCTGCAGATGCTGATACTCCGACTTAGCATCAGTCATGGACTTCTCGATGTTCTTTTGCGTCGTGGAGAGCTCGCCTAGCTCCGCGATGATCTCCTCGTCGTCTTTACCATCCTCCTCGCTACTCAGACGCAATCCAAGTTCACGCTTACGGGCGGTGATTTTGTTGATTTCCGTGCGCCCTTTCTGCTTCTCCTCGTCGAAGCGCGCCAATGCGGTATTAGCAAGGCCCTTGATTTGCTGAGACTGCGCTTCGACCGCCGCAGTAGAAGCCTCGATGGTCTTCTGCGTCCTCTTGAGCCGGGTCAGGTGGTCAATCATGAGCTCATCCGCGGTGGGCGCCATGGCTACGGATGCGAGTACCGATGCGTGTGGATGTGGTTAGAGTGATGGGGAGCTCTCTGCTTGTGATGGTGCTTGAAACGAGCGTAACGAAGAATGGAAGAAAGCGAGTGTGGGTGGTAAGGTCGTGGCGATGTTTGTGATGGTGGGTGGCAGCTGTGGAAGAATGCGTGCGTTCGTAAAAGGAAGATGCCAGCGTGGCCTTGGCAACTCGATGACGTGCGGATTACCGGAGCAAGCCTTGGCGAGGGTCCGAGCGGGCTGATGTGAGTGAAGTGAAGTTTAGCTTACCTCGCTGCTCGACTCTACTCCCTTTACGGGCCGACCTTCGAACAACCCCCGTAAACATTGTCTGTGCGACAAACATCACATCGCCGCGTTTACAAGGTCCTCATCGCTCCTGAATGCAAGATAAGTCGGTCTGGCAAGGTGCGTTGCCGCCGCCGGATCCAAAAAAAAAAACTAAGTCCTTGAGAGGGTCCACCTATTGTACGGTCTGCCGTAGACCGCACCGGAGAGTATCTGACATACGTCGAGGCCCTCCGACGAGATTCTGCATGCTTACTGAAAATCGTTGGTATGGAGACGAGACTGTCGGAGGTCAAACTTGAGAGATACTATTTCTCGACATCCTGGCTGGGTGACGTCGTATTGTTGATCAAAGGTCATTGGACTACCTTAGACAGGCCTCATGACGAGCAGTAGCGTTCCGCTTTGAGCATCCTGTCACCTCCAAGATTTGGTGAAAGCAAAAGTGGCCGATCCAGTATTAGACATCCTTGGTCCAATAGGCTCCTATAGATGGGACAGCGAGCCATACAGGAGCATGCAGATGCTGCAGAGTCGTAGAAGTAGTGCCAGACTGCGTCTCTCGATCTCTCAATCTTTCTTCAATGATCTGGATCCATGGGGCAATACCATAGCCTATGGGACCGCTGCAAGCTCAGAGATTGCAGGCGGCCTTGACTCACCAACTTCTGCTCGCTCTTCCCTCCAATATTGGCAGTATATTTTCTCTCAAGATACGACCATGGCGTATTGGCAATTCATCTCGATTCGCGCGTTCCATGACATGTCAGACGATGAAGCGACGGCGTCTCAATCGCGGTAAGAGCAGTCAGATCTTGAATGACAGTCATGAGCGTTCGATATGAGCAGGGCTGGTCTGCTTGATAAGTCTGTCTAACGAAGGTTCGAGGCGGGAATGTGCAAGACAAATGTAAGTCAGTGGTAGCAGAGCAAACCGCAAAGACGAGATGGAATGGGAACGTGTCGTCGAGACGATTGACCGCCGGAAATCGGGCCGGGCATGGTGTCGCTTCCGCCCACACTTCATTCCTGAGGTCTCTGTGATTGCTTTGATCGATTCCTTGCGCATCCTCGAGCTACCACCGCAATCGTTGCAACGAAGTATGCATCGTCCTGTCCTTCGGGTCGCCGAGATGAATGCTTACAGCCTCCGGCTGCCTCACATACTATCACTGAGCGAGCGACAACTTGCCGTTAACATCCAACACCTAGCTACCGCGCCTCACACAATGCCATGGCATTGCTTCCCTTGGTCGACACGTCTTACGACTACACCTAGTAGGAGAATCAAGAAGAGCTAGTTGCGCGATTTACCACATCTTGAGAGAACCGCAAATTACCGGCCTCGCAGCGTACGATATGGACATGATTGGCAGAAGCGCAGAGGGTCAGGACCTTGCTATGGACTTTAAGGCCAGTTTTTCCTCAAGCCGGCACAGCAAATCTATTGCATTGCTACGCTGGTTCTGGGATCGGCGAAAACAACGGTAGTCATACCTTGATACCATTACTACCAAGAAAGGAGCCTACGATGAGTACCGGATTGCGACTCTGTATACACTCTCCGCGGGCGGCACAACATGTCCCTGTCCAGTCACAATGCCATCTTCACACGAAACATCGCAAACTCGTGTAGCAGATTGCTGACTGCGGACCACGCGGGACAACTTCGGCAATGGAAGAAAACAGTATATACATCACTACTTCTCCATGACGTAATCAGCTGGCGGATGCGGGAGCGCAGAGTCCCCTCGATCAGTACCACGGACCCGCGGGCACGCCGTGCTGACGACTGTGTCTCTGCTCACTTCAACATTCGCTATGAGTTGCTAAAGCTAGCAAATCCTGCATCCTTCCAAGGCAAACGCACCCTGAGCACCATACGTGGGAATGCTCCTTCGTGCCGGCATGGAGGGGGACCTGGGTTTCTGCACCTCCTGCACAGGAGTGTTTCTTATGCCCCCTGAGGTGTGGTGTGTTTACTCTTCTCACTTCGTCTTCACATACCACCACGACTCGTAGGAATGAGGTTTATGTATGAAAAGGCTGCTCACTCCTGGAGTACAGCACAGACAAATACATAGCCTCTCCTGGGAGGAGGAGAGCTAGGGAGAGAGCACCAAAGAAGTTCAAATTGCATCAAAGATCAACGTCGCAACGCGAGGACTGAGGAGTTGCAATTCGGTCAAAGTGACCTCGCGTGGAAGTCGGGCGTAGACCAAGACTAGGACTTGTAGACAGCGTACGCAACGATGCAATGTCAACTACTCCGTATACTTTTACGTAGGATCCGCCGTCGAATAGTCCTCCTACCAAGCTCGAAGCACTCATCAGGATTTGGGTGTTTGGACTGCATTCCTGGACTGCTTGCCGGATCATGCCCAGTGATGCTCCTTTATAGACCGTCCACTACCCCGTAGACAAGCGCAGGACTCGAGATAAGTATAGGCTATGCAGCTCGCTGAACGCAACTTCGATGCTTTCTGGCGGCACGTCGACTACAACCAGGAGGTCAAGCGCCAGTGGAGACTCGACCATTTGAAGCAATGTACCTCGTGCTGCGACTGCGGCTTCAATACCGCTATGCGGAAGCTGTTGTCGTCACCGCGGTATCTGCAGCGGACAGGCGAGTGGGTGGAACCGGTCAGGAAGGGTGACAGCGCTGCACAGCAGCTTGAAGAAGATGAGCGTGCACGGCGCCCGCTGCCCGAGATGTACTTCGATCTCGAGCGAAGGACTGAGCGTACCGTCAGAAGCACGATCATACTCACTCTCATGCTCGTGGGCATAGTCACGGCCACAGTCATGCGAAGCCGAAGACACGAGGCAAGCCGCTTCTCGACAAGGAGGATGTACCGCCACGAGAAAGGGCACCAAGCGCACAGCCAGACGAACAACCTACCTTCGCCCTAGACGCACGCGCCATCAAAGTCTTCCGCACCATCTTCTTCACGCCATCCATCTCATCTACTCCAGGTGAAGTACCTTGGCCGGACTTCTTGCACGCCATGTCCGCCACTGGCTTCGTGCCCGAGAAGCCATACGGTTCTGTATGGAACTTCAGTCCTGCGGAATTGGATGTTGAGCGGAGCACTCAGTTCCACGAGCCGCATCCTAGCGGCAAGATCCTGTACCGGACTGCGAGACGGCATGGTCGGAGGCTGGCCAGGGCGTACGGGTGGCATGCTGATATGTTTGTCTTGGCTGAGAAAACGGCGCAGCCGCTGAGGCCGAAGGTAAAGAATTGAGAGTGATCTTTGGCCTTCGGTAGGTCACCAGCGCTGGCTCTAAGAAAGTTCTGGAGATGATGCGTCTCAGTCGTGAAGCTTATTAATCCACGTCACTGGAGTACTATGGCCTTGACGGCTCAATCACATCGAGACTTGGCACGAGGTGACTGGATCGGAATGTGTAGGATACAACATGGGCGGTTCTGAATCGCATCGCTTCGCATTTGGCGAACTAACGCACTGTATAGCTACACGGAACGCCAAATCTTCCCATGGCAGATAACGCATGCATCATGACTATGCGCACTCAGGTAGCCTTCTTGGCAAACTCGACCTTCAGAATCAAGTGACCGAAACCGTAGCCATCCACCCTCTCGCAAGCTCGAGCCGCATCAGAACGGTCAGCGTAGCTGACGAACGCGAAGCCCTTGGCACGCCCGGTCTCTCTATCTTTCGCGAGGAAGACGCGAGTAACGCGGCCGTGCCTCTCGAAGATCTCGCGGAGGTCGGATTCTTCTGCGAATTCAGAGACCTGTGGTGCATGTCAGTGAGTGTCGTAGGAACATATTGATGTGACATTAAGACTTACGTTTGTAACTCTGAGCGTGGCGAGATCATCGCGCTCATACTTGCCACCCATCCTCTCACCCGTGGCACCCGCCGCGCCCTTCCGCAAATGTGGCGGCACGTACCCACCACCACCAGCGCCCAGCCCACCAGTATCGCCACCCATCACATCATCCATATCCGCCGGCGCACCCGCCGCCTCACCCTCAGGCGCCATAGTATCCTTGAAAGGACACTTCGTAGTGAAATGGTCACCACTGCAAATACGGCACTTAATCTGCATCTTCTTCAAATTCTCCGCCTTGCGGTCCTCGTCGGGCTTCGCCTCCTGCTGCTGCCCGCTCTTGAAGCCCATCTGCGGCTTGAACATGATGTTCTCGCCCAACGTCGTAGTATCGCCTGGCCCGGCACCCTTTCCAGCCTCTGCGCCGATCTTGGGCCATGTTCTCCGCTCCGCTACCCGCGGGTTCTCCTTCTTCTTGATCACTGTTCGCTTGATGCGCTGGGTGCGCTTCACTTTCTTGCCGTCCTCGTTGAAGAAGATGGTCACTACTGTCTCGCTGCCGTCCTTGTTCTTGGTGATTTGCGGTGGTGGGATCGCGGTCGCCAAATCTGGCTCGTCGTCGTCGGCCCAGTCCGTGCGGCCGGGAGTATTCTGTACGTTTGAGGCCATGTCTGTGTATCTTTGCGGTATCCTGGTTGTGTTGTCGTAGTCTGAGTTTGGTGCCGATATCTCAACCGTTGTATGTGCTTAAAATTGTCACTGGCTACTGTGGGGGATTCAAGGTTACGGCCGCTCCCGCTGATGACTGAGCAGTGGCGTTAAGCGTCAAAACTGAGAGGGGTCTGTGCGCAGCGCGTATCTTACCGACTTCTCGTCCGGTCTCCTTTACCTCTCTATTATTAATACTACTTATTAAGTTATCGATTACGATACGGTTTTATTATATACTCGTTGCGACTAACGTATCTAGTAGTCTTTATACTTCCGATCGATACTACGTACCTTACTATCGCGTACCTTACTACCGAGATATCCTCTAATCCGAGTATTAATAAGGCTAGTATACGTAGAGGTAAGAATAAGTAGGTACTAGAGCTATCTAGTAGTAATATACCGGATATTATACCTAGTACGTAAGGTATATAGGATACTAGTAATAAATATAGTAACTAGCTCTAGCTCGAATACTAGCGCGCTAAGTAAATCTATCTAGTATAGGCGTAGGAGTTAGAGCGACAACGCTAGTACTAGTAATAATAGTAGTAGGCTACTACCTTACTAGCTCTATCTTCTAAGGAGTTAATACGTATTAAGCTCTAGTAAGAGATCGAGTTCGCTAAGGCTACTAAGGACTATAATAAGGAGCTCTATAAACGTAGCCTAGCTATCTAGTCTAGCGTAGTTATAGTAGCTATTAAGAACGAGATAGACGATACCTTCCTAGGTAAGATACCCTCTAACGTAGCTACGAAGTTACGTAACTCTCTTCCTAGCGTTTATCCGCGTTACTATAATAATATCTTTATCGGTACCTTCGACGTACTAAACCTCTTACGCCTCTATCTTATACTACGCTAAGATAACGACAAAGTAATAGAGATAAGATTATAGAGGTTTAAGTAGACTTAGAAGACTAGTAAAGGTAGTATAGCCGACCTTAATACGCTTTAGGCCTAGACCGAAGAATTTACTAATTTTATTTATATTATAAACAAGCTCTACTTATCTATATCCGGACTATAGCTTGTCTCGGCGTTACTCTACTTTATAACTATAATCTTCGAGTAGGCTCGTTACTATAGATAGACCGACGCCGTACTCGTACTCGCTATCGACTTTATAAACTAAGTATACTAGGCCGGTCTAAAGAATCTAGAGAGCTAGACGGTACTAGCTAACTTCGCTAATCGCTACTATAACGTATAGTCCGCGATCTAAATAGCGTTAATAAAGCGCTAACGCTCGAGTACTAACCTTACCGCTACCGGCTCTAGAAGTAGCTAGATCTACTATAACTAGAATAAAGGTTTCTACTCCGAGTAGTACGAGTCCGGTAGAAAGTACGTCTATATTACCTATAAAGGAAACTACGCTTAGAAAGACTATACGAAATAACTTATATAGCTTTAGCCGGCTAGCCGCTCTAATAGCTATAATCGCTAATTTTCTCCTTTACCCTTACCCCCCTCGGAATAACTTAATACTATCTAGATTACTACTATTAGTAGTTCGTAAGAACTATATACGCTCGAAGAACCTCCTCGTTATAGTCCGACCCCTTCGGATAGCCCCTCGCTATTATTACTATTACTAGAACAAGTTAGTAAGTACTAGTTTTACTACTCTAGAATAAGCGTCGGAGGTTACGTACTACTAGCGCGGCCTAATACTATATCTCTTTTCGTAACTTCGCCGCTCGTCGGTAAGATCTCGCTAGTATAGTTACTACTTAGTAAGCTAGCTTAGTAAAGACTTCTTTAGTAATATCCTAGCGATCTCGCTAGTATTATCTATAGTATTATATTATACGGAGCGCTCCTTAGATTCGAGGCTACTATAGTTATACGTATATTACGTAACTACGCCTTATTAAGCGCTAATACCGCTAAAATAACAACTAAGCTAATAGCCGATCTATAGCTCGGCTACGTCTCTAAGGTTGTAAGCGATAAGCTAGTATTATTACTACTCGGTCTAGTACTAAAAGGGGACGGCGGCTAGCGCCGTATCTATAACCTCTCCTTCTCTATTAACGACTCGGTAAATAACGGTATACTACGACTCGCTACCGCGTTGTTTTACGTTATAATCGATAGTATTATCGGCCGAGTCTATATAGCCGGCTACGGTACGATTATTATTAAGCGCGATATTAAAGACGCCTTCTAAATAGTACTAGTTGTAGCCTCGTAGCGTTATTTACTCGGTTTTACCTAGCTTAGTAAGTACTATTAAGAAAACTACCTTTCCTTTAGCTTATATACCGTACCGTTCCTATTTAATCTCTTTACTAAGGTACTATACTAGATACTAGAGCTTCGTCTATAGCGAGAGCTCGATTACTACCTTAATAACTTTATCTTCGTACTCTAGTAACTCGACTCTACTAATACTATAGTATAAGTATAGCTCGATATTACTAAGTAGCTCGGTATACCTCGTAACGATAAAAAGGACGTCGAAGGTACTATAGCTAAAGTACTCGGTATTACTATTAATACTATCCGAATAGAAGCTCGGTTATTACTAACTAAGTAAGCGCTCGTAATTAAA
>JAKLLW010000761.1:0-24433 GCA_022814695.1 Neocatenulostroma microsporum | reverse complement strand
CAAAGAGCACCAGTTCGCACTCCAGGAACAGCAGTAAGCGGTTGTCGACATTCTCGACCTCGACGAAGCAGACGAGCGGAAGCCGGTTCTCCTCGTATACAAGTCGATCCGACGAGAGCGGAACACAGTCGCGTGCCAAACGATATGGGTCGCTGTCGAGCAAGCCTTCGCGGTCACAGTCATTTGCGCTCCCGCCGTCACAGCATGGGTCTGTTCAGTCTAGTCGAGCATCGAGCGAGGCGTCCACGAGCGTCATCCCACCGCGTGTCTTGACCGCCATCCATCCGGCGTTGCGGGACAGTGCTGTCACGCCTTGGGAGGACCCTTCACCAAACGTGGCTCAATCCGAGCATCGGTCCTCGCGAGACAGAGCCGTGACGCCCTGGGAGGACGCTCCAACACCAAATGCAATCGAATCGAGCCACCGGTCATCACGAGACAGAGCGGTCACACCTTGGGACGAGCCACCGCTCACGGTCGATCCGGCGCCGACCCAGCAACGACCCGACGGAAGCCCACGAACTTTCTTGGACCCACCATCACCGCCTCCAGTGCTACCAGATCAACTGGTCTCGGTCCCGACGCCAGAACTTGAACTACCAGAGCTGTCTTGTCTCGGCGATCATGAGCTCTCTGCCATCACAACTCCTGAGCAGTCACCACGGACGCCGCCCATAGACGAGCAGTACCAGTATCTTGCGCTTGGGGACCAGTTCGCCTCCTCTGATGAGGGCGGCACGTTCTGGCATAGCGACACAGATACTGAGGCGGAGATGTTCAAGGTCTCGAGGCCAGCTGATGTAAACGCACCGCCCAATTTTAGCAGGCCTCGGATAGGTCAACCGCCTTCTGCACTCAGGAACCAGCAGACTGTATCAAATGAGCCGATTGAGGAGGAAGAAGATGAGGATAGCGATATTCAGGAGCCCTCCAAACTCTCACGTCACACGCGCCTGCCCAGTGAGTTGACCATAAGTGAGGAAGAGGAGGATTTCCCGAAGCCAAGCTTGCGAGACCGAACGGGAGCGACATCGCCTTTCCTGTTCGAGCAGCTTGCTCCACGCGCACACTCGCAACCGGATCCTTTGGTGTTGCCGGAAAGGACCTGCTCGAATTGCTCTCGGTCAACGGATGCTACGGCTACCACCGCAACAACAATCACGCCGGCGTTGCAATCGCCAACCTTCTCCACCGCGGGACCTGCAGATTCGACTAGACCTTCCACGGCAGCATCCACGGCAGCATCCAGTGTTTCGGCGGAAACCGCGTACCGCCGGTCGTCGCTTTCGCCAGTCCGGTCAAACAGCGATGCTGCATCCATAGCGCCGTCTATAGCGCCATCGGTGGCGCCTAGTGTAATGTCGGCACAGTGGACAATGACACCCAAAGAACGCCTGGGACTCCGCGGGCCCGTTGTGATTAGACGGGAGGTGGGGGATGGGCTCCCATGGGAAGAGGTCAATAGTCGGCGTAGTGATTTTACGTCAAAGAGGCAGAGCATTGCGAGCCAGGCGCCCAGTGAGAGCAGTAAGATGAAAAGATTGAGCATGCGGTTTGGCAGGAGGTAGTGTGGAGGAGCTTATATACATTATGGTCTTAGAGCGATGGCGCTGGGTGGTTACGCTGATATGTTCCGATGAATTGTATAGATACCCTGGACGAGTTGCACCTTCTGCGACCGTCGAGTCTCCGAGTCATGTCGCGCTTGTTCGCGCCTTCCTCTTTCACTGAGATGCGCCATCCCCCGGCCCATCCATATCCCAATCCTGTCACCCTCAATCCTTAAACTTATGCTGACAACACAACACCTCCAACGCAATCTCCTCCAAATCCCTCTCACTCCATCTCTCCCGCTCATCCACCGTCTCTTTCAAACCAGCCAGCCCCAAAACTCTATCAATGAACCCACTGCAATCAGCCTGAAAACCACTCCGCATATCAATCTCAAAGTCCAAACCACTGCCCCCAGCCCCAAAACTCCCAAACAACTTCCACTCCACCTCCGGATTTTCCTCCGCAAAATCCCGTGACTGCCTCACAGACTCCCTAAACATGTGATCGTAGGCCCTTCTTACACCTCTCGCTGCCTCTTCTCCGGTCCCTGATCCGCGCGGTACAGGCAGCTCGTTGACGTGCAGAACGAATTTCTGCGGCGAGGATTTCACCTCCTTCATCTTGGTAAGGATGGTCTCGGCGTCTTGGAGTCGGTTTTGGCTGTCTCGGAGACGGTCCCAGATTAGGAGGAAGATGTTGCGGGCGTAGAATATTGGGGTGCATGCTTCTCGCATTTGCTTACAGGTGTACAGGAGCGTCAGGGCATATTTGTTGTCGGGGCCTGGTACGAAGAGGAGGCTGTTCTCGTTGTAGTGTGAGAGTCTTACGCCGAACGTCTTGTTGTGCGGGAGGGCGAGGTGGTAGATCATGTTGCGGAGCTCTGGTGGCAGGGTGCCGAAAGGTGAGTTGTCCATCTTGGCTACGAGTCGTTGCTTTGGGTCTCTTGTGGTGGCGTTGAGTACGGTCTCTCTTTGGTGGGCTTTGGGTAGTCAACGTGGCCTCTTTGGTAGTCAAGAGGGGTGTGAAGTAGCTTGCAGCGTATCGGTGAACCTGCGAGGCACTCGAGGTATCTCTATTTCTATCAGGGGCCAGAGTCATCGTGGTGTCCTCACAGTCCACTCTTATTGATTTCAGAGAAGATATGAAATGGTGGTGTGCACTGTCCTCAGATGGCCGCGAAGCGCGAGGATGGCTCGGGAAGAAACGCTGTTTGGGCGTATCGTGGTTGAGATTGAAACATCGTGGTAACTGCGCCTCCAGCTGGGTCAATACAAAGAACTGAAGCGTTGGGAAGAAAGTTGGAGGACTGGGAGAGTCTGCAGCAAGGTGCACGACACTCGACTGACAGTAATACCCACAGGCCAAAATCTCAATGGATGCAAGACTACGAACGCTTTAAAAGCAGCCTAGACTGTCGCATCAAGTAGCAGCAGAGAGCTTAGAGATCAAAGCCTCACTCTTGCTATCACTTATCAGCTCTTGTTCTTCTTCCGCCCACTGTCTTCAACCCGCCCGTTGGCTTTCGACGACCCATCCCCCGTAGCTTTCTGCTTCCTCTCCCTCGGCAGCCGCCAGCTCGTCTCATAACCATACAGCGCACCACTGCCAAACACGAGCGCAGAGCCCAAAATCATCTTCCCACTCAGCTGATGTCCGAAGAGAATCGTGCTGAAGATGAACGAGACCAGTTTGCGGATATTCAATACTATCGTCACCGTGACAGCGGAGGACTTGGCGGACAAGAGGTTCACGCCTGAGATGCAGGCGAGTTGCGTGACGGCGTTGACGAGCAGGAAGAAGACTCCCTGTGGCAGGCCCTCAGTCACGTCGAGGAAGGCATCGACCAAGGTTTTTGGGAGTAGATCCAGCGCAGAATACTGCTTCCTGGCCGAAAGTAGTGTCGGGCGTAGATGGAGAGGTGGCGTAGCCGCTAGCTTGGTGTACTGTCTTCGCAATGGCCCACTGAGTGGTAAGAACATCGGCAAGCTGAAGATATGAGAGTAGAACAGGTTCTCGGTCCAACTGGCTTGGTAGGTGGCGTAAGTGTCTTCGACGTAGGCTCCCATCCAAGCGGACAGTAACTGCGCAACCAGCAGAATCCCAAGACCGGTCATGAACTCGGAAGTTGAGGCCTCCGACTCGAGACTCATAGCTTTACCCTACAACACCACCGTCAGCTCACACGTCCACGTCCACATCCACCCTTCTCCAAATCGAGCGCATTGATGTACGGTACGTACCTTACCCTCCGAATCCGCCCAAGCACTAACAAGCACCCCCGCCGTCAACAACACCACACTCCCCACCTGAAGCGCACTATACCGCTTCCCCCTCAAACGCCCCATCCCCATCGTCGTAACACTGCCAAAACTCCTCAAAATAATATGCACAGGCACGCTAATACTAAAAGCGAAAGCCCAATTATTCAGCATATTGATGGCGAAGAACGTCGCGGCAATGATCGTCCATCTTCGCAGAGGCACTTTTGGCGGCTTGACCGTGTAGGCGTCGGCGAGGGAGAGCTGGCTCGGGTAGGCGGCGAGGGCTGTGAAGAGGAATTGGAAGAACGTTATTAGTAGACCTGGGCGTTCTTGTCAGTTTTCTAGCCGGTGGCGGTGGATGTCGAGGCTTGCCGTACCACTGGAAGGCTCATTCCTGGGGTTTCGGTCAGTGAATTTCATAAAGCAAAGTGGTCCAATGTAGGTTCACCTACTTGATAATAGCCTCCAAAGCAAAGACATTCGAGCAACAACCGCCGAAGATGAGCAGCACGGTGCCCAGGGGTCCGACAGCAGGGAGCATGGCGGTCGGGAAGAGATAGGTCGGCCGCTTCAGCGCTTCAATCTACCGCGCTGCTACACTCATCTTGGATCGATGTAGGCTGGGTGATGGAGGTCGATGATTAGATACAGAGGCGTGTATGCTGGTGGTAGGCCGGTGTGGACGTTTCAGCGTTGGAAAGAAGCATCAACGTTGGATACGTGGTCTTCTGACCCGCGGCATGAAAAATGTCCCAGGGTTTGCTACCATGACGCTACCAGGCTTACTCTACGCTCAGCAATTGAAGGACATGCACAGGTTGTGGATTGATGCAGAAAAGATGCACAAAGGTACATATCAAACAAAGCTTCGCAGTTCGCTACTACGCTACAAGAAAGTCACAATTATAAGGAATGCCATGATCGGTCGTCGCCCTACTACGGCTTTTCGTCCCAACCCCAACGCCAACGCCAATCTCCCCAAACGCCCACCTGTGAACAATCTCTATCTCTATCGCCTACCCCATGCGCGCAGCGCGCAGCGCAGTGCCATCTTCCCTCCTACCGCATCCTCCTCATCTCAAAATCCTCCGTGTGACTCCTCCCCAGCGCTCTATGCCCCTGCGGCACACCCACATTCGTCACATCCCCCAGCGCCCCACTAGCCTCAGCTCGCGGGGGATGGATATTACTCTCATTCGTATTCAGCCTCCAAGCCGCCGGACTAACCATCCCACTCCTAGGATCCAACCTCCCACCCCCACCCCCATTCCCATTCCCATCAACACCACCAGCGGGAGTAGTGCTCTGCGTGCCCGAAGTCGAAGGGTTCTCCTGAATATCCGCGAGCGAATGCCCATTCTCCATCAAATGCGCCTCATCCCCCGTCCCAGGAGGCCTGTTACGTCCGAAGAACCGGTTGCGGTGGATAGCGCTGTTATTATTCTGCCATCTACTGCCGCTGTCTGTACTCCTCCGCGCAAGCTTCCCCGGCGTGAAATGCTCATGCTGCTGCTGCTGCGCCTCTCGCGAACTCGAGCGTCCCGACTCCTTACTACCCCTCTCCGCACTCTTCCTCCTCTCCCTCTCCTCACTCGCCTCAATAATCTGAATCGGCACCCGCGGCCTCGAGCGGTCTTCATACACATCCCCCGCCAAATCCCCACTCGCACTCGCACTCGCCCCCAAACTAAAATCAACCCTCTTATTCATCTGACTCAAGCTCTCCCCCCTAGCCCTCGTACCCGTCCCATGTCTAAGTATCGACCCACTCCTCATCCTCGACCCCCCAGGAACCTGACCCCCCATCTCCCCCTCCCTCCCCTCCATCGGCCTAACAAAAGGCTCCTCCTGCGGGCCCCCCGGCCCACCACCTTGCTGCTCCCGCAACTGCTCCTCCGTAAGACCCCCAGGCATATCCGGCTGCCCCGAGTGGCCCATGCCCGGAACCTGCACATGCGGCACATTCTGCAAATACACAGGAAAACTCTGCTTCTGCCCTGCAAACCGCATGTACGGGCCCTCAATCCCAAGCTCCTGCATACAAACCATCATCGCACAAATAAATTTATTCCTCCTCGCCAACCTCAAACCTTCATTCTGCCAGTTGGATTTGTAGAAGAAGACGACGTTCATATTCATACTATGCACGTCCACGATATCGCGGAGCTCGGTGAGGATGTTACCTTGGTATTCTCTTTTCTCTGTGCGTACGAAATCCAAGAGTTTTGTCCGGAGGCCGTCGATTTGTTCCAAGGTCGTGCCGAATTTAATCGTGATGCTGACCGCTTCCGCCAGTCCACCCGAGCGGCGCTGGTTTAGGATGAAAAGGGTGTTGAGGTAGCTGTTGGGCGCTTGCACGACATGCCCTTCCATCTTCTTGAACTCGGTGTAGAGTAAACTGATCTCCTTGACGAAATAATCGTCTCCCCTCCCCAGAGCGCCAGTGTTACCGTAGACGCCGACACGATCGCCGACGTCAAAGGGATGCTTGACGAAGACGAAGATAACCGATTGCAGAAACTCCTGCGCCGTAGTCGAGAAGAGCCAGGAAAGCGCCAGAACAGTCGATCCCGCAGATGTCAACACCCCAGCAGCGCTCGTCGAAATGAGTGAGATAAACACCAGAATCGTGATGATGACGACAATAAACATGAACACATCATCCAACTTCGCCACCACCGAGTCCAAATCCTTCAAACTCGCCGTGATGGATTTCCGCTCCCGCCCAATCTCCACACACACCGCTTCCAGCTCTTCCATCGAAATATCCCCATTCATGTCCTTGTCGAACATGCTAAACGCCGCCTCCGCCTCCTCGTCATTCTCAAAAGCATCCTTCAGCTCCTCCGAGTAGACCGTCTGCGTGTCTTCCCTCGCGAAGGTCCGATATAACCTGCGCGCCAACACCTGAGCGCCTACAGTCGTCGCGATCAGAGCCAGCACTACCTGGCTGGGATGCGTGCTCTTCATGCCTTGCTTGCCCGTAAAGTCACCAGCGACTTTCCCAGCGATATCGCCAAACTTCGTGAAAGCCTCCTTCGTAGTCTTCGCGGCGTCTGTGACGAGCTGGCCGGGTGTGCGAGCCCCTGACCCTGGGCCGCCGGAAGGAGCCTCGAACTCGGAGTCCTCCATTGCGATTTTCTCCTTGGAGAACTTGTAGAGTTTGGCGAGGGAGCCGATCTGGAATTTGTTGAGCTCGATCCTGTCGGCGTAGGTTCGTAGGTGGAAACTTATGGCTATGAGCTGGATGATGATCTTCTCGACGAAGTTGAGGATGGCGCCGACGAAGATGGAGATGAGGACTTTGTTGGTCGTGGTCATCCATTGGGGCTTGTGATGGGCGTTGTGGTTGCGTTGGTGGTGCAGCATAGTCGGCAGGAAAGAGATTTCGATTGCTAGCCACCAGAAGAAGAGCGTGGCGGGTAGCTCGAGCTGCTTACCCATGTCGCGCCATTTCTTGCTGTTGTTGGTGAATAAGCTGGAAACCAGACCCATTGGCCAGGGTAGACTCTTGGAGAGGATGCGACCGGCCCATAAGCTGAGCCAGATAATCTCAAGCCAGATCATGAACCAGCCGAGTTCAACGCCACCCACCGTAGCATCTGTGAACAACAGCGAGCCGAGAAGCAGCGGGATGAGCAAGATGAGCGTGAGCGGCGCAATGTAGGTGACATAGCGAATCAGCCAATTCGAGCCATGGACCTTTTTGACGAACTTGCCAAAGCCATTGCTGGGGTGTTCCACAGGCTTATAGACCTGTGTCTTCTCGTGTACTGGGTTGGTAGCGATGTCGAACTCATCGACGTGTTCTTGCGGCCGGTTCCTAGACCGAGACCTGTACATGCCGTCCTCGTCTTTCTCCTCCTCTTCTGCGATGCGGGAGATTTGCCGCTCGACTTTGAGCATGGCCAGGTCGTCGTTGAGTCGGTGTGCTTGCTCGCGGGACTGAGAGGGGGAGTTGATACTGCGTAAGGGGTCGCCGGGTTCGTATTCGGTCTGCACGGTGAGATAACTGGCACCCCGTGGGCGTCCGGGTGGTACGTTCTCCTTTTTGATGTAGTCGGCATAGTCTCCGTGACTGTTGCCATTGGTGTGCCCATTACCATTCTCCCCATCATCCACCATTGTGCCCTCCTCGTCCGACGACTTCCGCGAGTTGACGCTCCGCCTGCGCTGTGCGGCGTTGTTGACGTTGTATGAAGGTAGTGAAGGCGATGGCTCCGATCGCTCGAAGCTGGCGCGCTCTTGGCTTGTGTGAGTCTGAATGTTGCTCATGTTGTACGATGGCTGCATGTATGTCGGCTCTGGCCGCTCGTCTACAGGTGTAGACATGGCGGCGGACTAGAGGTCGTGTGGCAGGCTGGAATGTGTGCTGGCGTAAGGATAGGAGGAGTGCTAGCGATACACCCGTATTATGTGGTAGAGCTGCTGCTAGCGATGGATCTGCTTGCTCACTCCTTCGCACTCAGACTTCCAGCACTTGGTCGTCGTCGTGTTCGGATGGATGCAAACTGTTATGTTTGTGACGTCTGCAAGTACAAAGTACAATGCACAAAAGGATGCACGCGATCGCACTGCACCAAGGGATGCAATAGAGTTCGATGGCGCTGCCGAAAATTCTAAAAGCAGTAACGAATGTTCTTCCGTGTTTCCGCAGCTCAGAAAAGAGCAGGAACGACAGTGGTAATAGTTGTTTGATAAGGGGAGAGGAGGAGTTTGTCTAGAACAGATGTGAGGCGAGGATGTGTTGGACGTGTCCGCTGGGGTTGGCAGATTGTTTGTAGGGGTTCAACCCATCAAGACGGACGTGCCACGATGCGAGCCAACTCGAGCTCAGGGTCAGGAACGCGCACGACAGGACCCAGCAAAGAACGCCAATCATCGGTACTACTGCGATAAGGATGCAAAGTACCGCCGCCAAAAGGGCACCGTTGCACCTCTCCTGCATTTCTTTCGCTGCGACTCGTCGGTCTCGCGCAGTGCAAGTCGCTTTTAGAAACAAAAGACGTGGGCCAAGCCGAAGCTGCCAATGGGAGAGTTTGGCTGCTGTGGAGGATGAGCAACGGCGTGGCCGTGGCCGGTGGGTCTGCGAGCATGCTTGCCGAAGATCGCGATTTGTTCTGGATCTTTGCCTACAAGGGCCTTCACCTCCACAAGCTCGTATTCACAAAAAGTACGACCGTCGACAGCTCACCACGAGCTTTTACATTGTGGTCTGCAGGAGTTGAGAGGTGGGATGCAGGTACGTGTACGTGTGCGTGCTCAGGTTATTAGCACTATCAGAGCTTTCATAGTTTCATGTGCATCCTAGAACTGGGATCTGCACGCGAACGCGTTTCAGGAGCGGCGGCTTCACGAATCACGCAACCCGAACTCGCCATCTGCATCAACAGGTCATGGAGGTGTTGAGGTGCGAATTATATGGAACGTGCCTCTTGGCCAACATGCCACTCATCCAAAGCAGGACCATACATCTCTCGACAAGCGCCAGCAAAGTTCCGGAGCGAACACCAGAAGAGGCTCCCTCCCATGTCACGAGTGAAGCTCACGGTCAGAGACATGGGCTTAAGAGGATCATGTCCTGTCTCAAGATTGCCAATCGCGCCGTAGCCACCTCCTAGCATGTGCCACTCTTCGACAACGTCGACAACGTGCTGTGCCTAGGACAGGTAATATAATCGGTTTCCAGGAGCACATCCTCCAGCAAACAGCCGGCAAGCCGGAGCGACTTCCACATCAAGGCTCCTTCTCGGCCTTACTTATGGCAGGACGTTCGAGGTGCCACGACCTGCGACGACTACATTCACCATAAGTCCTGGAGAGGCTGACTGTGCTTGCCAACTGTTCTCATCTGGAGGAGGCCGGAGCCTGTGAAGGTCTCAAGTCGCACGTAATGCGATACTCCAGGTTGCTTCTGAAGCGTTTGTAGTGTTGCATCCATGGGGACTATGGTATGTGGGTATTACTGTCAGTGAAGTATCGAGCACGTTTGCTGCAGGGTTTTCCAGTCCTCTGACTCTCCTTCACTGCTGCAGGGTCTTTCAGTCCTCTGACTCTCCTTCCGGCGCTCTGTTCTTCTCATGCCTGAAGCTTGGGGGCACACACAAGAGTATCGAAACCCGGAATAGCGTCGATCGACCTCTTCAGCCTTGAGCGGGTCGTCACAAAGGCCTGTACGTGGCCGTTGGTGCGCTCTGTTGTTGTTGTTGAGGGTGATAGCCAGAACCTCTGGAGAAACGAGTGGGCAGAAGAATTTTTTCCAGCAGCATCTTGAGTAGTTACAACATCAATGGAAGCCCACCGGCCACTATTCGAGGATTCGTTACTCTACTCCTTCAGCTGGCGTTAAGCGTAACAACCCCTTTGGATGATGGGCTGTGACAACCCGTGTGAGTGAGCTGTGCGGCCCATATGAGCTACACAACGCCAACGCTATCAATGCTCGCAGATGGTCGGTACCTTGGACGCATTCAGGGACCTGACAAGGAGTGAGTTCGCCGCTGCTAGTGCATTGAGTGCGAGGGAAACAACATCGGACGCTCTCATGCTTGACGGGTGGAAAGATATCCAAGTGCGGAGTTCTGGCAAACATTTGCAGTAGGGGATATCTACAGAAGTCTGACAAACGAAGCCTAAGAGCTACTGTTCCTACTGCACTGCTGCCCGATCATCTACCTGTCACCATCCACCCAGACCCTTTCGGCTACTCGCACCTCGCGGGATCAGATTCGTTCTGTTATTTACCAAATCCTTCTCAGCAGGTGGCACCATGTTACATCTAGAAAAACTTGAGCTTGTTCATGAAGCTGCCGATGCTGTCGACGGAGCGCTTGTAGTATGGGTCACCGACAGTGGTGATCGAACCGAAGCAGGTGCCGTTGTTGCAGTGGCCGGAGGGAGACAACCAGCCCCAGCCAACTATATCGTCTGTTAGCTCAAAGCTCCCAGCAATAGATTCGGGATGGAAACGTACCAATCTGCTTGCCGTTGGCAAACATGGCAACCACGGAGGCAGATGCGTTACCAGTGCAGACGTTGGCGGTGGCGTTGCAGCTGATAGTCCACTGGTATGGAGCCGGGCTGGTTCCTGCGAGGGTGGCGTTGCCGTAAGAGACGCCGTTGACGGTGTAAGCGTTGACATTGGCTCTGCCGGCTGTAGTGGGAGAGTAGGTTAGCATTGCTGCCTGCGCTGCGGGAAGTGGGTGGGTGGGTGGTGGGGAATCTTACTCCAGTTTCCGCCATCGTAGAGCATGTTCTCGATCTCGCCGGAGATGGTAGCAGAGCAGCTGGTGAAGTCGGCATTGCAGTTGCTCTCTACGAGGGCTGGGACGGAGCCTACGGCGCCGCCGACAGTGCCGGCAATACCACCCAGACCTGTGACTACGGCGACAAGGCCACCGACGAGACCCTGCTGCGTGGTAGTAGAGCTTGCTGCGGTAGTAGTGGCCGCTGCTGCAGAGGTCGAGGTTGAGGTCGTGAGGGTGGTCGTTACCTTGGAGGAGGAAGAGGCGACGGTCGACGCAACAGTCGAGGTCGTTGCCTTGGACGATGTGGAAGCGACGGTCGTGGTCGCTGCCTTCGAGGTCGAGGTCGTGGTCGCGGCCTTGGACGTAGTCGTGAGGCGCTTGAGGAGGCCGCCGTTAACCGGGCCAGCGATGGCAGTAAGGGCAAAGCCCAAGAGGGTGACGATTTTCGTTGTGGCGACCATGGTGACTGATTGACTGCTGGACTGGTGGAGAAGCTTCGAAGTGGAGTAGCTGAGTGAGGGTGGGCTGGTAGCGAGTGTAGATGATCTTTAGACCTGTAGCGAGTGGAGGTGCTGGTGGATGATGAGCTTCAAGGACAGGGGTGGCTCGCCTGGACCTATATACAATCTTCCCAGCTCATACTTCGCGCCCACATGGGAGCTGTCACTGCGATGGAGATGGAGATCCCGCCATTGAGATCTGAAAATGCCCGCATCTGGCGAGTCTGGACCGTGTACCTGGTTGTAGAAGGCCATAGCAGAAGGTTTGGGTACCTGCAGAGCGCCATAGCGTGCCGCGACTCGTGGTATGCAGATGTAGATGAACGTATGTCCTGCTTAAGGCCATGGTGTGCGGTACGGGTATACCACCCGCGTGCAGTGTTTCAGCACTGAGACCAGGCTTCCTCGTGGAGATGGGCAAGATTCCAGACTCTATTGCCATGACACATGGCGGCGGGATTGCCGTGGCGGCCAGTAGTCTACCATACGAACAGTTCGGTTTGGATGGCTGGCTGCTATGGTATGCTTTGAAGTATTTGAACATTGGGTTGTGTAGTGGGAGCATGCTCTCTATCTCAGCATCTAGGAAGTTCAGCGGGGCGTATCGCTATACTGCGTAGAAGGTAACGTGGTAGTGATGACGCTTAACGATGTGAGGTGAGCATTGACGGATTTAACTCCTGCAAGAATCGGAACATTGACCTTGATCTTCACCAACTCTATCTGGTGGCAGCAGCGCAAGGTACCTATTCGGTATCTATACGCTCATTCTGCACTGCGGGCTGTCAGTATACTCGTCAGACTTTGCCCGGCAACCTGCATGGAAGCCTGCGTGAAGAGATTAGTGGTATAGCGCTATGATGAACCTGAGCAGTCCGTAAACTGCAGGAACAGGCTGGTTACCCCCTCTGCTTGCAGCAACTGAACGATGCCGCGCCTGTACCTGCAGCGCCAAACGCCACGGCACCACTGCTGATCTCTCTTGCATTCTTTGCCCGCTCTCCCTAAGTGTTCTACGAGACTTCGCTGGACGCCCCGAATACCAATGCGCATGTGAGACCATCGACGTCTAAATTCTTACGGCGTGCGCATGGCAGCACTTCGATGACAGAAAGCTGAAAAGCAAGTCGCGGTGGGAGGAAGTTTCTAAGCTCCCTACTTTAAACACAGCTCTAGCAGGGCTTTGGCAACGGTTGGTCTGGGCAACCCCAGTCTGGTTGAACCGTTGAAGTCAGTGCGGTCAATCGAAAAATCCCTCTTTTTCCAACAATCCGATTGGAGGTGAACAAAATCTGAGGACTCCATCATCATGATTCCGGAAATTGCGAACAGTGTGCAATCTGTGCAGCCATGCATGCGTTAAGAGCTCAGCAAACGCTTGCCCGGTGTCGTCAGCAGACAACAGCGGAATCAGAACTGGAGGAGAACGACTCCAGAATCCACGTCGTCCAGTGGTTCGCGTGGGACTGCCGTGGACGATCCTGCAAGCAAGGTACCTTGCATAAGATCACCGTCTGGCCTAGGATCATGGCGAGAGCATCCCAGTCGTCTGGCCGGAACGGCCGCCCGGAGGCGGGATAGCCGCCTGATCCCTGATGATGATCGAAAACAAGTTTGTTCAAGTTTTCAGTATCGCTCCCTCGTACGCCGTACACAACGGTCAATCGAGAAGCTTCGATTCGCATTCCATCGCTGGTGTTGGTGAAGTCAAGGGAGAGAGGAGCTTCGACGGCGCGGGCATGTACACCGTACAAGCAGTCTAGATACGAACTCAAGATCGCAAATTGACCCGACGACGTCGATGAAGCATAAGCTGGCTTGGCGGTCTGCTGAGGAAGTGTACTTTTCGAGCAACCGAACAGAACCGTATAGCATAGTAGTGGCTGTAGGCTTCTACTACCCGTAGCGGAACGGGGTACGGCTGGTATATGCCGCTCAATACTGGCTTGGCGAGACACGAACACGCTTCATACAGGTAAGCCATCGGTGCCATCATCGCAATGGCCAAATTGCTCTCTCAACGATTCCATCCCAATGCGGTCTCTAAAGCATGCGGAGTGCTCCGTTGCATAGTCTCGTAACGCACTCCAGTCATTGCACATGTGCATCTGGCCATCTCCGGACGTGTGGTCTCCAATTGAGTACAACGGCGTGTTGTCTGCATGACACATAATGAACTAGAGCAGTGACCTGTCAGCTTGGAGATACTAGGGAGATACACGATTGATTTGCGTACCTGCCGGAAGTAGTCGAAGCAGTGGCGAGCATGCTTAACCGGGTAGCTCAGAGGAAGACCGCCTACGCTTTCCAGGAACATTGTGCGAACGATTTTCTGCACGATCGTAAGCATTCTGGCCTCAGTACATCTACCACGCCCACCGGAAGACTTACCAGGCAATGGAGTTGGTGATATGATTCGAGGAGATAGAGACCTTTCGTCTCATTACCAGGTACCGACATGGACTTTGTCCATTGATTCTCCGCAGCAACTCCATGATCAATCGCTATACCGCCGTGGGCTGTATCGATGGCTTGCCATAATGGGGCAGCGATGGTGTCGTTTTCTGAGCCGTAAGGAGTATACCAGTGGAACTTGACCGCCTTCTTTGGCAGTTCAGGTACGATTGCTATACACTTAGGGTAAGTCTGTACTCGACGATGCTAAGCTTTCGATCGTCAAGCATCCACATACCAATCTTCGAGGTCTCGTTGCTGTGAAGTCCAGAAAATCTACTATCCACTTCGTGCGAAGATAGGACGAGCGATGCAATCAATGCAAGATTGGAAGCTGTGAGCAATAGAATAGCAACATTCTTCCAGTGGAGGAAGCCGTAGGTCTGCTGTGTTTTCGATGTACGAAGCGTCTGCCTCTCATCGCTCAACAATCCTGCGCCCTCTTCGACTTTGGGATCCATATCCACTGGTGCGGTATCCGATCCTGTGGCGTCTGTAAGGAAGTGGAGCTGGACAGATCGGTGGTGCTGAGGCCCCTCACACTATGCCGCTGTCAAGCTGTATACGGATATGCATGTTTGTCGTTTGTGGCTGGAAGAGGACTGTTTGCCATCACTGACTTGGAGGCTGCCTGAAACCCGTTACCCACAAGCTATTGAAACATAGAGCTCCAAATAAGCTTTGTCGGAAGATCCTTGTTGGCACCCGGTTGGATCTAACGGCCGGCCAAACTCAAGTTTCAGGCTTTGACAGCTGGGGTTCCTGGACTCGGTGTCTAGACCTCCATGGTTCACGAGTCAGCATTCTCGTGCTCCTTCCCGATGCAGCGCGATGACCATCGGAAAAAGAGAAAGATCAACCGGGCAGTGGGCTCAGGCTCTGCTGCCACAGTTGTTCCGAGATGAGGGGACATTCAGATGGAATTCCTGGAATGCCCTCAAAGAGGCATTTGTAGTTGCCGCGGAGGCCGCCTCATGTGTGAGTAGAGCTCATCAATACGCTCACGCCGATTTGGTGATATTGACGCTGGAATCCACACTGAACGGCCTCGATGCGCTAGATGCTTGCTCGTCAAAGCTGATCATTGTGACGTTACTCTTTGGTACTCACGAAAGTGAACATGCCTGGCTGACCTCGATAGCAGTCGGCCTGGAGTCTGCCTCATGTGTAAGGCGTTGAAATCGATAGGACTGCGCTCCTGGCTCTACTACTATAGCACGTCATCTTGAGCACGTCTGGTCTGCTCAGATAGCGTCCGCTGCCAGGTTGTACACGACAACATCCATGGACCAGAGCACGAGCATCCATCTCTATCGCTCCTCGATCGACGCAAAGGACAAGGCTGCCCTGTGCACCACGTGCAGCTGTATAGCAAATGCAGTAATTTTGAGCTCATAACGAAATAGAGCTTCGATAGTCTGCTGGTTGTTTTGGGCCGGAACAGTGCCGCCCAGCCTCGCGCATTTTGAGGAATCGAACCCTGTTTTATTGAATCGTGTAACTTCACACTTCTTGAAGGCTAGACTGGAGACGGAGGGGTACCTCCACCAGCAACACCGCCGAAGCGTTTTGCACGACCCGTATGAGGTAGGCTGCGATTACCTACTATGCTTTGCTCCAGTGCGAACGGTCCCGAAAGCTGCGTCTTCCTATACTGCGCAGCTACCATCTAGACCTGCGATGATCGATCTGTCGAGACTTGCACGATGCGATGCTTCTTGTGGCACTGGCACGGCCTAGAGCCTTGCGCTTCCATGCGGAGCATCCAGCCGGCCACCGTAACTAACGCAATCGCAAGCAGGCATACGGCGTGGAACTCACACGCCCCTGTCAACTGCCTAGCAGAGCTGAGACCCCTGCAACGCGAACATTCATAACAGCTGCACCCTGCTGTTGCGCAAGCAGTGGTCTCCCTTCTCCGCAGACCGACATCTCTTCAAGTCTATCAACGTCGCAGCCCACCACACTCCCTTCCAGTCGTACAGACTGACACACTCGCTCATCATGTATCTTACTACGGGGATCGTGATCGCCATTACCGTTCTGTTGACCTTTCTCGCCACTGTTGCCGTCGCCGTTCGCCTGATACAGAGGAAGGTATGGGCAAAGGCTGAGGTCAACACAGTCTTTCTGGGCCTCCATCTGGACGACATCCTCTGCACTCTTGCTCTGGTATTATCCCCATCGCACCACGAAGGCACGCACACACTGACGTTTCCTGGCTTAGATCTTCCTGTATCCCAGCTCGATAATTATGATATGGGGTATGTAATCACAAACGCACGTCCGACTTCACTGCTAACGCCTTATAAGGTGCTGCGAAAGGCTCGTTCGGAGGCAACTCAAGCCCTAAAGATGCCGAGAACTGGATCATGTCAGTTACACCCGCCTGGGTCGTCATGTCGAAGGTGAGTTGCAGCCTTGCAAGCTCCGTGGCGACTGAAGCTCACAATGTCCTCAGGTCGTCTGGGTAACCCTCTGGCTCCAACCGATCATTCTGGGACTCGTCAAACTCTCGATCTTGTTCTTTTACCGTCGTATATTCTCGGTGAAGAAGAGCTTCAACATCGTGAGCTGGATCATGATTGGTCTCGTTACCGCATTCAGCACCGCTTTCGCCATTGGGCTGTTCTTCGACTGCGGTTCCAACATTGCTGCCAACTGGGGCTCGCTCGCAGAAATCTCTGAGCAGTGCCCATTCGGTTTCCTCCCGACCGTCATCTACACGATACTTGATGCGTGCTTTGACCTCTTCGTGCTCCTTCTTCCGATCCCCTGGGTGAGTCGCGACTGCCTACTCTACGTTGATGCCTCGCTAATAGGAGTGCAGATCTTCACACTGCAGATGCCTATGTCCAGGAAGCTCTCGGTCCTTGGATGCTTCATGCTCGGTGGATTGTAAGCTTAGCTCGTGATCCTCCTACTGTGAGTGCCTGCTGACATCCCGGACAGTGCTACTGTAGCCGCCTTTATCCGCATGGCAGTTTCCATTGAGACCGGTATCCCAGCAGCCGCTGCGAACAGGCAGTCCATCCTGGGTGTTCCAGCCTGGAACATCCTCGGGGTCGTCAGCACTCAGGAGTTCTGGCACATGATCGAGACGACCGTGGCCATCATTGCCGTATGCCTGCCTGCCATCCGAAAAGTCGTGTCCTGGACCATGTTCGGAAAGTGGTTCAGCCTCTCATCTCTCGGCAGCTTATACCACAACATGAGGTCTGGAGCGCAAAGTCGATCTGCCACGAGGGAGCTGAAGAGCGGCTCCGAGATGACCGGAAACACCGGCAGCACCGGACGCTCGCAACAGCGCTCACAGCACACAGGCAACGTGTCTCAAACTTCTTCCCAGGTAGCGCTGCACACTTGCGATATAACGCATCACACTGGCAAGCGTTACGATGGAGTTACTACCACGCACATTGGGAGTGAGAAGCATGGCGACACCACGGAGATGAGAGATCTTGGTAACGGTGGGATCTATCGTTCTGACACGTTCACCTGCGAAAGTTGTGGCGAGAAGCAGTACGTGTAGAGGATAGATGCAACATACCCAGCTGTTCAAAATTGCACCGTCTGTACTTAAGGTCAGCGGCAGCAGCGGAAGCGCCGCATTGCTGGCATGATGGATTGAGGTTATATACAGTACTCTCTTGGCCTGACGACTGACCTTGCCGCGCTTCAATTTCCTGACCATGATACGCTGTCTGCGTGGTTTCTGTCGGCTTCATGCCCACCTCGAAGCCGGATGAGATTCAAGGCCTTATTCACGACCTCCACCTATAACAGATCCAATTGGGACTTCCATTTGCTGTGCCGAAGATGTTCATCACAGACAGTGATGTCGCAAGGGATGTTGCATGGGTAAGGGAAGGGGGGTGTGATCGGAGCTCGCCTAATTGCATAGCATTGCACTGCACACCGTTGCCCTGGCGTACTATACGCCATCATCATGCTACGCCGACGCCTCGCTGCCGTATTCTGGGAGCACCCACCTAGTCGACGGCGTGCCCAGCATGGTCCGCCAATACCGACTGCGAATCCACGCGCGAGCCTCATCCGTAGGGACGATGTATGCCGCCACCTGGAGCGCAATAACGAAGGCATGGTGGAGATGCCGCCGGCCCGCCCTGTTCTATCTTTTGGCATTGGACATTCAGGAAGCTCAGGCAGAATTAGGGCCCTCGTCTGGGTAACCGCAGGGTCGCCTTGCCCGTCAAGACCGAGTCAGCATACCCAATGGGATCCTCCTTTCTCCAGGACATGTGTATACGCTCCAGCTTGGGCTGCCAGTAGGTCGAGATGGCGGCGACGATAATTTGCGATCACATGGAAAAGGCGAGGTACGATGACGTTGGCTTGGAGAAATCAAAATTGTAGTCCGGCGTCCGGGAGTGGCTATCGTGGTGAGCGATCAGCGTTAACCTACCAAGTGCTGCCTCCCACCAACTTCCACTTCCACCTTCAAGGTGCCGCTCACAACTTTCAAGAACATTGCCATTGTCATCGTCGCCGCTTTGTTTGTTGCTGTAAACAAGCGTCTTTCAGCCATTGTGATTTCTTTCATGCTGACCCATCGGTACAGAGCCTGACACAAAGCTACATTGAGCATGGCGGAGGTATATGAGGACATCGACATGCTCATGGAGGTCCAGCAGCAACAGCACGAACACCAACAACAGCAACCGATAGACAAGGAGGCACAGGAACAGCACGAGACCCAACAACAACAACAGATAGATCAGGAGATGGCACAGTCCAAGCAGGTGCAGATCGCTGCCAACCAGCGACTCTTCGCCGATCACTCGCAAGTACAAACACAAGCCATCACGCAGGGCGTCGACTCCATCATGGCGGACGCTCCGTCAGCCAGCGCTCCGCAGGCTACATGCAAGCGCAAAGCCTTCCTCTACGCAGGCTGCGGCCATGCCTACATCTCTCCGCGCTGTTGCTGCTGTCCAACACAGCAGCAGCACGCTTACTTCGCTCTCGGTTACCCCAGGTCGAATGTTCCAGTCCCGCTCTTCGCTCTTTGTCTCTACAAGCAAACCAAGTTCAAGCAGCAGTGCCCAACCTGCCAGATGCTGACGCCCAACATCAGCCTCGAGATGGCGAAGCAGAACTACGAGGATAATATGGAGATGTGGGGTGATGCTGACGAGGACACTCAGCGTGACATGCGTGAGTTCGGGAAGGCGAGTAGGACATATGAGAGGTTGAGTAGAGCTATTGCGCGTGACTCTGAGAACGTGCAGGACTGGCAGCAGTTATCTGTTGCCGGTCTCAAGAAGTAAGGTGCCTACTGGCAGGTAAATAACACATCAATCGAGCTGGTCTTGACAATACTTGTTTCATTCGCTGACAATGTGATTCAGAAGAAGATCTCCAAGCAAACAGTACGTTGCAAGAGTACGCCGTACTATACAGCTGCTTGTGAAGTGCTACATGAAGTTGGGAAGAGCTGAGATGTGGATGCTCTGCATACTGGAAGGCTGTGATTCCGATGATCAGCGCATTGCTTTACATAGCATCGGGCTGCAACAGCGACGTTGCCATCTCCGTATGATGACCAGTCTCCCATGGTTCGATATAGCCGGACGTGTACCAATAACCAGGCTCTCCTGCAGAGAAGACGTCCAGATCTCCATGCATGTCTCATGCTCCCATTAACCTGCCGTTGAAGCAGAATCTCACAACCTTTCCTCACTCGTACTCCTCTGCCAGAAGCTTTGAAGCAAACACTTTTCATCTCTAACGCATGTATCAGGTGCCTCAAGGCTCACAACAATCTTGCTCCTTTCTTGACAGTCCTGCAGTATCTTCTTATACTACCAGTCTCCAGCACCTACCATCCATCATTCAGCTGACGAACATCAGCAGCTACGCATATGTCCTCGCTTACGGAGCCCAGTCGCCAAGATGGCCTCCTGCGTCGTGCTATTGAAGACCAACTTTCTTCAGCGCCAGCTCGTCAACAGGGTGGCGTCGCGACCCGCCCACTTGTGTCTAATTCCGGCGGCAACAGAGAGATCACTCGATCAAGCCGTGCCAGACCGAGGCGCACCACACCACCAGCACCAACCACTCAGAGCGAATGGGACTACCTGTACGCAATGCATGTTGAGCCCGCCAAGCAGACAATCCGGGAGCTGCGCGGAGCAACGGACAGCGTGCTCGCGGATGCCCTGCCAGAGGGATGTGAACAGCTTGCCATGGAGCGTGCCTGGTTCGATCGTGAGATGAGCATCCTGCGAGAAGAGAACGACCAATTGAGAAGGGACCACCAGCTGCTAAGACGCACTCCAGTGGAAGCGGAGATGGCCCGTATCAGCAACGTGAACAACCATATGCGTACCAAGATCAACGATCTTGAAAAAGGACTGGAGAGTCTGAACGAGGAGAAAGAGGTACTGAGCAAGAGGCTATATGAAGCATTGTTGAAAGAACTAAGGCTGGATCGTGAAAATGCACGCCGGCAGAAGTCAATAGTCGAGAAACACGAGAACGAGTCGAAGCAGCAGATTGAGCAGATGAGAAGGGCGATGCAGGAGCGTATCGCAGCGGGTGCACGATGCTTGGGCGAGGTGAGGAGTGGAGTTCGTTACGTTCTGGGTTTGGCGAAGATGAGTGTGGGCGGACAACAGGCTGGAGGAGAAGCGGATGCCTCGCTGCTTTCTCCCGCGGTGCGTCGGGCTCGCGAAGCACTGGAGATGTCCACGCAGCGACTGCAGCTCATCATCCAAAAGCTGGAGGAGCTGCTATGAACGAAGTGATGCAATCAGAAAAGAAGGCGCTTGTAAGGTCGCTGCTTCGGCACTTGTTACACTGACACTGGCTTCCTAGCTTGCAGTGGACGGAGACCACAACATGACAAGACAGCGGTCAAACTTTGTGGTAGTCTCTCTTCCAATGGTGTACGATCCCATGACCCTTTTCACTTGTCGATAGCTCTGCACTCCTCTCACTCTCGCAGGAACATTTCTCCTTCACATGATACGTTGACTCTTTTCTCTTCTCATGAGTTGTTCATCGTTCCGCTGCTGCTCCCACCCAGTATTGACAATGTCCGCCCAATACGTAGTATGCGTGCTAGCCATACCGTCCTCCCCAAGGTCAACCAGTTTGTTTGCTCCATGTGTCTCGCAGAGCTCTTGGCTGTTGGAATGTGTGTCTCGGTACGCAGCCCAGAACCAGTGGGAAGAGGTCGTCTCATCTTGCTTGCTGAAGCTTTCAAAGAGCACTTGTAAGGCTAAGCGGCTGCCTTGGCCGTGAGGCTCCAGCGATAAACGGTATATGATGCCGGATATGATGCGAAAATAGCGTTCCAGCACAGCTCTCAGCTCATCCAAACATGAGCAACTCCCGTCGCAGCAACCAGTCATACCGAACAACGCCCTCGCGTTACAGCAACCCTTCGCCAGCGTATCCACAACCCCGAGCCATGCCTGCAGCTCCTCTCTTCTCCTACGGACCCTCCGTACCAAGCACCATCAACAATTACTATCATGTCCCATCGTACACCTTCGATCAAGCCCAGTGGTACCAACAAGCGCTTCGGGAGAGCGATGCGAAGGTAGTAATGTTGCAGAAGCAGCTGGCAGAGATAGGCCGGCTTCATGAGGCGGAGAAGAGTGGATTGGCTGAGGAGGCAAGAGGGAGGGAGAAGCAGTTAAAAATGGAGCTTAGCCAAGAGCGTGATGACTACCAGTACCTCTGGACGGAGCACGAAGAGATCGAGCAAGAGAAGTACGAGCTCACAGTGTGGAACAATGCGGTGCGCGAGGACATCCAAGCCAGGCTGGGGGAGATACAGGAATTCAGAATGCGTCTGGGAGAGCTGGATGTTGAGGTTGAGAGAGTGGAGGATCTCGTTGCCGACTTTGGCGAAGAGAAAACTGAGACCGAACAAGCCGACGCCGACGACGAAAGTCCACCAGAGTCAGGGCCGAAGAGACGAACAGGCAAGTGCACCTTCAAAGAGTGGATCGAAAGCACCAAGCTCAAAGCGGCTGAGAAGGTACAGCCTAAGGCGCGAGGCGAAGTGGCTCCAGAGATCCTGGCCGCTGCTACGGGCATACGGCGCTGTCCAGCTCCGGCCACGCAGCCTGGATACCGCCGTGAGTGGCTTGCGAAGAATGTGCCTCAGCACTTCGACACTCGTGGCTATCTTGTCTGGGCGTCCATTCTGAACCTGGAGATGAATAACACGGCGTTGTTCTCGCTGAAGGAGTGGGATATCATGGTGGATGAGGATAGCCCGCATCGGAGGCTGGATCGGGGTTGCTGGCGCGATTGCTTGAGGGATGATGACAAGACTGAGCAGGAGTCTGGTGGTGAGGATGGGGAGAGTCAGGAGCAAGACGAGAATGAGTCTGGAACGGAACAGTCGGATGCATCGGATGCCGAAGGTGCTGGTGGCGATAACCTGACCAACTCTCAGAGGATAATTGTTGCCCAGGAGTTGGAGGAGGTAGAAGGCGATGTGGTCCACGGCGATGCGGTGGGGATCTTCAGAGCGGACGAAATGAGCAGTGATGAGAGCGAAGAGGAGTGAATGGGCAAGCGCTCGCATTTGCTGCCTGCCGGCGCTAAAGCGTGAGAAGCTTGGGACTAGTTTCGCGGTACTCTAGCTTTCATGTGGCCAGGCGGTCTCAATGATGTATGATGCCGCCACCCTTCCCCTTCTCCCACCCCTGTATGCTCTCTTCAATATTCATCCAATACCGCAACCGTATCGCCTCCTGCGCCGCAGCATCCCATTCCGCATTTGCAAACGCCTGGTCCAGCACACCCACACTCTCTGCTATCCTCTCATTGTTCTCTCCTCTGAGCGTAGATACTTCTTCCTCGCTCTCTGCCTCTTCGACCGCCTCCCTGGCTTCCATGACCTCCATCAACAGCGAGTTCTCTGATAGCTTCGCTGACTCGTCTTCTACGTCTATGCCTTGCAGGAAAAGCAGATATTGTGCTCGTCTCAAGGGATCTTGGAGCGTCTTGTAGGCTTCGTTGATGCGACTACTGAGTGCTTCTGCCTGCCGTTTCCGATCCGCAGGTGCAACATCTGGATGCGCCTTTGCTTGCAATTGCAGGAACTCCTTTCGCAACTGCTTTAAGTCCGGAGAGAAGTCTGATTCGGGCGGCGGGCCATTGGGGAAGGTTTGCGGGAAGAAGTCATAGTGAGTCTGCGGAGCTACCGATTCTCTTTGCGGCTGTTCCGTCGATGCCTCTGCCCCTTGCCTGTGCCTTATGCTTGTAGCGAAGCTCCTCTTCCCTGCCCTTCGTATGATAGGCATGCGCTGGGCCTCTCCCGCTCTCTTGCAGCTCGCGCATACGTATGGCAATCTCGGCTGAGCGCTTTCGGTGCGCACTGCTCGGGAGACGCTGCGGGCGCCTTGTGTGATACTTCGACGCATAATGACAGTCTTCGCGTTCAAACGCAGGACGAAAGATAGGGTCTGCTGAGAAGAATCCAATGTTGATGCTACAAGATTGGAGGCGAGCTGCTCGAACTTCACTTCAGCTTTCTCCAATGACGTAATCGTGCATATGAGCACGTGCCAATTCGTCAACTGTATAAAGTACAGCACACGAATGCCGCGAAAACATGTACAATGTGCATCTACGGAGCATAATGACACGAAGAAGAATATGCCGTGGTAACAGTTTTGGCTTTGGCTCTGTTGCTACGGCTAGGATATGCGGCAGACTTTAGCCTTGTTTGAGCCCTACCGCCTGCTGATGGGCACCCGCCATCTCTCGGGACGCAAGCAGCGGCATCATTGATCCGCGCCGTTCTGCATCTCCTCCGTCGTCAGAAGCTTCTCCGGCCCAAAGGACATGGGCAGTAACTGCTCCAGCGTCATGACGACCGACTTTCCGTCCTTATCGTACATCAAGATCGGCATATTGAGCTGAACTTTGTCAGTGTGCATCCACGATGGTGGTTAAAACGAAGGACCCATAGCTTACCTCGCAGAACTCCCTGATGAACTGCCTACACATGCCGCATGGGCTCGCTGGCGGGCTAATGTCTGTGGCAACGGCTATGGCGCGGATGTCGCCCTTCTTTGCTCCCTATACATCGTCAGCAACAGGACCACACCCATGAAGGCCCTGAATGGACATGAAGCTTACCTGAACGACAGCAGTCCCCAGCGTCACCCTCTCAGCGCAGGTGCCGACTGGGTATGCCGCATTCTCCACGTTGGCTCCTTGCACCACTGAGCCATTGGTGAGCAGAAGTGAACAGCCGACTCTAAAGTGTGAGTATGGGCCTAAACAAAGCCGTTAGAACCAGCCCCTTATGCAATATTTGTCGATGGTGGTGATGCTTACAGTAGGCCTTCGCTTTCGCCTCAACGCATGCTTCTGACAGCTTCTGGACCTCACTGGCCGACAGGCCGTGTATCAGTGCAGTATC